>WBNQ01013859.1:2869-47432 GCA_013401375.1 Spizella passerina
TGCACCTGTTGCATTCCACAGCAGCAGATAATCATTGTTTGCATTTTGTTCCTGAGGCCTCCTAGCTTCTCAGGAGGAAAAATCCCAAGGAAAGGATTTTTCATAAAACATGTCTGTGACAGGCCTGGCCAGCCAGAGGGGAGCAGCATCTTGGATGGCAAAGGAAGAACCTTCCTTGGTGCCAGGAGACTGAGTCTCAGTGCTCTGCTTTAGGACAGGTGAATGAAGAGCTTGGTGAGGAAGGACAAACACACCAGGACAGTCAGAGTACCCAGCAGCCCCCAGAAATGGCCTGCCCAGGTGGAAGGAGCTGCAGTGTCAGCAGGGATGCCATGGCCATGTCCTGCTCTGAGTGGGACCAGCAAGAAGTCAGCAGATCCTCCAGATTGGCATCAGCAAAATCACAGATGGAATTGTATTTTCTGAAATGTTTGAAGGAGAGTGCAGCTCTGCCAGCAGAGTGGATGCAGTCAGATCCAGCACAGCAGCAGTGGGGCTGGGACACCATTTTATTCTTTTTCAGTTTTTAATAATTCTGGGCTTTAGCACTCCCACTTATTATTGCAGTGGCTGGCAGGGGACCTACGGGAAAATCCAGTTTTATTGAAATTGAAAAGGTCAGTTTTGTTGAGCATTTCCATGGTGAAAACAGGGAGTTAAATGTATTCAGACTTCTCAAGCTACTCAGCTCCATGGCTGGACTGACCAACTGGAAGATTTTCCCTGCAAGCTATTGTAATAGTATCTCATTGCACAGCTTTTGTGTGTGGGGTGGGCTTGAGGTTTTTGTCAGAAAAATAAAAATTCCTGGCTAAATTCTTCAGCCTTTACAGTGCTGTTCATGGCCAGACTGCTGCCAGGAATCTTGCGGCAGGCTCTGAAGGCAATGGGAAGGCAGCTTTTCAGTATTTCCATTTCTGTCTCAGCTGGGGCTTCTGCTGACTGCCCCTTTAAAGGGTGTTTTGTGCAAACATTCCTTCATTTGTCTCTGGCAAGTGTCACCTGTGACTCTGCTGTTCCCCTGATGTCAGTGAGCTCTTTGCTCTGTGTGAGTTAGTCCATAACAGGACACATTTTATTAGGGCCCAGATTGATTTTGGTTAATTGTTCAGGGGAGTGTGATCTCTCTGTCATTCCCTGAACATTGGATGGCATTCACAGCTCCATCCTCAGGAAATGCAGCCCCCCTTCTCTGAGGTGCTGCTACACCTTGAAATGTTCCTTTTCTTGTCTGCGAATCTGCAGGGATCCCTGCCCCAGCAAAGGCATGCTGGAGCTGAAGAGGCTCCTCTCTGTGCAGAAACTCCCTGGAGGGAGCAGTAACACATCTCTTGTTCAGTCTTTGTAACTAAATGCCCAGTCCTGCTCTATGAATCTTCAAATAATATCAGTCTCATATACTTTCTTTATTTCTTCTTCCTTCTGTGATGGTGTTCACAGGGGTTCTTGGATGAGGGAAGAGACAAGGATTTGACTCCATGTTTCAGAAAGCTTGATTTATTATTTTATGATATATATTACATTAAAACCATACTAAAAGAATAGAAGAAAGGATTTCATCTGAGAGCCAGCTAAGAATAGAATAGGAAGGAATGATAACAGGTTTGTGGCTCTGCTCTCTGTCCAAGCCAGCTGACTGTGATTGGCCATTAATTAGAAACAACCACATCAGACCAATCCCAGATGCACCTGTTGCATTCCACAGCAGCAGATAATCATTGTTTGCATTTTGTTCCTGAGGCCTCCCAGCTTCTCAGAAGGAAAATCCCAAGGAAAGGATTTTTCATGAAAGTTGTCTGTGACATCCTTCTGCTTGTTACTTAGGTGCCATGGGCATAAAAATGGAAATCTTCCTTTTTAAAAAGTTCAGCTTCTCCTACCACTCACTGCTAATTAGTTCTTTCTTCCCACAATTTTTATAAAGCTCTCTCAGCAGCCAGGTATGGTGGCATCTCCTCCAGGGTTCCTTCCCTTTTGTGGTGTAGGCTGTCACTGTGTAACTCCTTCAACAATCATGTGGAAGGGGTCACCTCCCCTGGCTGTTTTATAGACATATCATACATGAGAATTATCAAAAAGGTGCAGGGAATTATCAAAATTGCATGGGAATTATCAGAATTGCACAGGGAAGGGAGTGCTCCCCTTCACATCCAGGCTACAACCCCTGCCCCAGGGTGCGACCCCATGGATGGCAGCTGGGATTCCACCAAAGCCCTGAGTGTCTTGTGCTGGATTTCACTCAGAGCCTGTCTGGCAGCACAGAGAGGGGCTGGCAGGGGCCTGGCAGGCTGGTGGCAGTGGTGGCTGTCCCCATGGGCAGCAGTGGGGCAGTGTGACACTGCTGTCCCCAGTCCCACTGCCCCACTCCCTGGATGAAGGGCAGGGAGAACATGTCAGTGAGAGACTCTCTGCAAAGACCAGAATGAAATTATTTTATTTCATAACTTTTTGCATGGATGTTTGTACCTTGAGACAATCCCTGAGCAGGTGAGGCACTGCTTGGCTGGGCCCCGAGCCCTGCCCATGCTTGAGGGTTTTGGATGTTGCCAGGCTGGCCTGTGCAGTTTGTACAGGCAGCAGAGCCTTGAGAAACAATTGTCATGTTAATGGGAGACCTGCCTGGGTTTTATACCCTTGGATCCAAGCCCCTCACCTCCTGCTACCCCTGACTCTTTATCACAGCTTCTCCTTCTTCTCACCCCTGTGCCAATCAAGCAGCTTTTCCCTTGGTGTAGCAAGAAGCTGGAGTAGCTGAATCTTGTATTTTACTGTATGTAAATTGAGGAAATTAGCTTTGGTTGGGTTTTTTCTTTCTTTTTTTCCTTTCTTTCTTATTTTTCTTTTGCCCACAGTAGACTGCAATATGCATACTATGGTAATCCTTGTATAATATCCTCAGAGTTTTTATGGCTCCCAGTTCTCCTGTACCTCATCCCTGCCAGTTTCTCAGTGCAGTACCATACACCATGCAGCAGTGTGAGCTGCTGGGAGCTGGGCAGTGCTCCTGCTCTCCCCTCCATCCCCACACTCCACCACAGCTGCTGCTTCAGGCACAGCCCTCTCTCAGAGGTTTTCCCCACATTGTACATGCTTTTAAAAGCCTAGTGGTTTTTAACCATTCCAGCTGATTTCAGAGGGGTTCTTCAGCCTATACATGTAAGAGATGTTTCATTTTGCATTCAGTGTAACATAAATTGAAGAATGAAGACCTGGAAAACCAATAGATTGCAAACTTTGCTTACTTTCACTCTGGTTTGCACTCACAAGCACATTGTTGCTTACTTACAAGGGTTGGCTGTTTATTTCTCAGGCCAGGCAATTTTGCTGTTAAAATCTGCAGAAGTTTTTGTTTTTGAAAACAGATGAGCACCCACAAGCCGGTGCGCATGACTGTTCTCCATCTCCCAGGGATGGAAGTTTAAATGCATCCAGCAAAGCTGGAAGAGGCCAAACTTCGGGAAGGGAAGGGAAGGGAAGGGAAGGGAAGGGAAGGGAAGGGAAGGGAAGGGAATCTCTGCCAGAGCTGGAGCTCACTGCAGAGTCCCAGCACACCAGTGCCTTATCTGGGAGATTATTTTTTCCCCTTGTTAATAGTGAATATGATCTTTCAAATAAGATTCTATGTTTGTTTGCATTTAATAGCTCATCCTTCAGGAAAGACTCAATCCTGCTTGGTACTACATCAGTTTGGGCTGATTTAGATCTGTTGGGAGCTAAGGATGCTCCTCTTTTCCTAAACCAAGCCCTTCAAGAAGCTGATGCTATTGACAGACTACCATTTATAGCTCTTTATTGCTTACTGTAGGTTTATTGCAAACTCCTTTCCTGCTTAGTTTTCTTTCCCTCTCTCAGAGCAAACATAATGTACAGCCTATGTAAATATAAAGCATTAAGCAATTACTGGGTTATTTCAGATGCAGCACTGATAATATATCATTTCTGGAAAGCACAGAAGCACAGATTCCCATGTTCAGTACTCCCTGAAAGGGAGCTCAGCCATTCCTGCTGCATCGCTGAGCTATTACTCACCCACCCCAGGAAACAAAGGGGAGTCCCAGAGGTTAATGTGGTTACTAAAGCAATTTGAGGAAGATGAGCTTGAATCTGCTTACACAGTGCACAGAAGATATTTAAAGAGCAGACTTCCATCTCCTGCTCTGCAGCTCCTGCATCTCTGCTGTGCTTGTGCAGGGAGTGCCAGGCTCTGCTGGAATGAGGAGCAGCCCCTCTGAGAATCTGCTGTGTCTGAGATCCCCCAGGCACAGTGCCTGGCACCAGCTTTGAGAGGCTCCATGTGGCTTCTTGCTGAAAATGAAGAATCCTGAGCCTGCATGGCTGCTGTGTGCTTCTGTCCTGTCAGCCCTGGCACACAGCCTGGTCAGTGCCAGGGGAGGAGGAGGCAGCAGGGCCAGGGGTGAGCCCCCAGCCTGCTGCCCTCTGCTCCCCTCTGCAGTGCACACCCTCGCTTGGAGGCTGTTCAATTTTTCAGCAGGTGCCAGAGGCACATTGGTCAGGCAGGCTCAGCAAAGTTTGTGCTGCCTGTGTGGAGCCTGTTCAGTGGGTAAACAGCAGAATGGATCTCCAGAGCTGTCAATCCTCCACCTCCACTGGCACTGCAGTGCCTAAAAAAGATGTTTTTAGAGAAAGGTGCAGATGCACTGTTGTGCTTCCTTGGAATACACAGTTGGAAAAAAGCTGGGATGTGCTTAGAAGCCTGTCTTCTTTTCTGTACTCTTCTTTTCTCCCCTTAAAAAATCCACCTTGTGAACTTGTAAAGTTCATTTGGTAAAACATTGAAATGAATGCACGGTGGCTCCCTGCTGGACCCACCCTCACCTCTGAGCTCTGCAGATCCCCGTGCCCTGGGCTGGTATTTCTGCTTTATTGGGTTTGTTCTGAATGGGAGTGGGGCTGTTTCCAGCTCCTGCTGAGCCCCCAGCCCCTGCTCTGGAGCCTGGCCCTGGCACAGAGGGGCTGCCCAGCCCTGCCCGTGCCAGCCTCACCTGGCAGTGCTGGTTTCTCCTTTAGCACTGAAAAATGAGCTTTTACTGATGGATTCTTGGCTGGCCTTTCCCAGGCATTTGGCTCACAGCTGAGCTAGCTGTCATGGCAGTAATTGGGCTGCCTGTGATCCTGATAAGGGGTTAGATTGCTGAGGATTATCTTGCCCTTTCCTTTTGCGCTTGGGATATGAAGAATACTTATGTTTTCTTAAAATATCTGATCCATAATTCCAGTTTGGGCACCATGGTGTATGGGTGTGCTTGGCTATGAAGGTGTGGTAAGACAGAGAGACAAATCACAGCAGTGGGCTGAGCTTTTTATCTTTGAGTCTTGTTAAATTTGGAGCACTATAGGGCAGATCTTTGGTGCAGTGTCCAGATTTAATTTGTATTTGTGCAGGAATAAGCAGTGCTCACTTATCTCTGCAGCATTTGCCAATTACATAAACAATGTTTATAATTATGATTCATTTATTTAGATTTTCTCTTGTGGGATTTCCACAAGCACAGAGAATTAGAGAGAATTAAAATAATGTGGCTAGATTACTAGCAAGGCATTATTTCAGGCTTGCTCTGGCTGTACAACCTTCCCCTTTGATTCAGTGTGTGAGTGCAATGGCCACAGTGTAATTCTTTATGGACATAATAAAAATCTCCCAAGCTGAACATTAATTGACAGCCTGTCTGGATGACCTGATTATAACCTGCAGCAGTACCAAGGCAAGTTTTGTTTCCGGGGAAAACAACTCAACCTGGGGCACTGTGAGCAATTCCCCACTAGTTATCTTGTAATGTGCTTGTCTTGGGAACATACAGAAATTTCCAGTGCTGGGCTTGTGCTTTTGTTAAATTCAGAATTTCAGTGCATTGAAGCAGAAGTGATCAATAGTTTTACACATCTTTCTCTCTTTTTGATGTGCAGGATATGCTGAGCAGGGCTGAAAGGCACAGCTGCTATACATTCCTTTGGGAAACACTGGCCTGCTTTGGTAAAATGATTTTTGTTTGGAAGAAAATTTTTGGTTTCTTGTAGAAGCCTTAGAAGATGCAAAAACAAATGTTTTTAGTCCAGAACTAGAGAAAATGAAAATGTTTTCAACATTTCCTTAAAAAGCTGAGTACTTCAGTAGGAAACCCCCTCACATTCTGCCATTCCCTGTTCTGTGGTCTGTTCCTTGAACATCCTTCACAAAAATCCCCCAACACATTCATAAAAGAAAATTAGAAGGAAATATTTCAAGCAGTCTTGATATTTACAAAGGGAATTTTTATCAGCTCACAGTTTCCAGAAGAAAATCTCATTCCTGCAGAAGCAGGAACCCAGACATATCTCCTCTAATGAATTTCAGCCATGAGATGAGTGTGTGATGGATTGGCCAGGGCTGTGCAGGAGTGGATGCTGATAGTGCTGGGAGCAGGGCAGATGGGCAGATTGCCTTTCTCAGTCCTGCAGGAGAAATGACAAAACCCTGTGAGGGTGTTTGCAGGGGTCTGAGGATGAGGGAAGAGACCAGGATCTGACTCCATGTTTCAGAAGGCTGATTTATTATTTTATGATATATATTACATTAAAACTCTGCTAAAAGAACGGAAGAAAGGATTTCATCAGAAGGCTGGCTAAGAATAGAAAAGGAAAGAAAGAATAACAAAGGCTTGTGTTTGGGACAGAGAGTCCGAGCCAGCTGACTGTGATTGGCCATTAATTAGAAACAACCACATGAGACCAATGAGACCAAACCCCCATTATTTACTGGCCTTAAATAACTTGCCACAGTCCAAAACTCCCCTCTGCACTTGGCCAAAGCTCCCAGTGAGTTCCAGAATTCCAGTGGGTTAACTGAGGATGTCAGCACTGAGCCAGGACACCATTATTAAGCATCCAGTCCTGCTGGTTTGTAATTAGGGCTGGAGAGGAGACACCTTTCTAATTTGCTGCTCTTCCAAGGGTGGCAGAACCCCTGGGCTGCCCTCATTGGGGCCACTAAATGGTTAATTAGTGGTAAACAGCACACATGGGAAAATGAGAGAGTTCCTGGAAAGGAGTCCCAGCCAGGTGCTCACATCTCCTGGTCTGATTTCTGCTGGGAGTTAGGAGGAAAGGAGCCTGCTTTGTCCATGCTGGCAGTCAGATACTTTTCGGGGAACATTTTAATGAAATAGATGAAGTCTCCTTTTTGGGGGAAAGTTGATTCATTGACATTTTCTGACAGAACATGTTCTGTCAGAAAATCCTGTCAGAAGATCCCTACGTATTCTGAATTATAGGGCTTGTTCTGGCCTCTGTGCTCCAGGCTTATGTTTGGATATCAGACAGTGAATTTTCACCAGTGTGAGCAATTTCCTAAAAATCACTTTAGTATTCTGGCAGTTTGTAAGATGGGAAAAAAAATTTAAAAAATGCTTAGGGGCAAATTTTCTGTGTGGTGTACAGGGAATTTTAACACATAATAACTGCAGCTAGGTGGGTAGCTCACTAGGCTGGAAATTTACTTCTTCATACCTTGAGATTATAAAGCAGGGTGTTTCTTTGTGTCAGCCTTGGGGATTTTGCCTTTTTTAGATCTCAGCTTTGTAACTAAGTGGAAGCAGATGAAGTTTGTAATGCACAGAGAAGGGAAATTTGCACTGCTCCTTAAATCAAACAGGGCTGAATAGCTCAGGAAGGCTTCTGTGAGTCAGCAATGCTACCCTTCCCTAAAAATCCTCTGGAAATCAAATGTAATGGTTGTGCTGGGAGCTGAATGCATTTCAAATGGGAATTTGACCTATGTAATGAAGACAGTGGGGCATAATTATGGCACTTCATAACTGAGATTCATAGATTTGCATGACACCCTGACTTTCAAGGCATCTGCAACATTCCTCCCCAGTGACCTTAAGAAACTTTCCAATGATTTGGGAAGAGGAGCGAGGAAGGTAAGCCTTTGGCACAGTGCTTTAGGTAGGGCACTGCTGTGATTTGATGCTGACCATCTGGTGGTGCCTCGTGTTTAACCGGACACTGGGCTCTGAACTGCACTGTGGACCAGGAAATTATTTTAGAGAGCACCTCTAAAACAGCTTTTTCCCTTTAGAAAGTTTTGATTTCCTGAGGAAAGATCAAGAACAATTGTCACACACACCTTTTATGAAAAATCCTTTCCTTAGGATTTTTTCTCCTGAGAAGCTGGGAGGCCTCAGGAACAAAATGTAAACATTGATTATCTGCTGCTGTGGAATGCAACAGGTGCATCTGGGATTGGTCTCATGGGGTTGTTTGTAATTAATGGCCAATCACAGTCAGCTGGCTTGGACTCTCTGTCCAAGACACAAACCTTTGTTATCATTCTTTCTTTTTCTATTCTTAGCTAGCCTTCTGATGAAATCCTTTCTTCTATTCTTTTAGCATAGTTTCAATACAATGTATATCATAAAATAATAAATCAAGCCTTCTGAAACCTGGAATCAGATCCTTATCTCTTCCCTCATCCTTGGACCCCTTTGAACACTGTCACAAACAATCTAATACAAATTAACCCATGATCTCACATGCTGGAGATGTGAAGGCTCTTGGCACCTGCTGCTTTGGTCTCCTGATCCCATTCCAGCTGAGCTTGCTCATGGAGACCCTGCTGGAAGCAGCTGCAGAACTGCCCCCCTTTGTGCTGCTCTTCCAGGGGAGTAAAAACCTCTGGGGGCTGCTCTGGGTGTCTCTGGTGAGTGGCAGCCCCCAGAGGAGCACCACAAAGACAGCAGGGCCTAGGAATGGGCACCAGGGACCTGGAGGGGAAACTGCAACACTTGGCACAGGAAGCAAAGCCGAGAGAAAATGTAGGTACTCTGCTACCAGGATTAGGAGGAGTTAAATCCTGTCAGCAAAATACTCTTAACTGGAGCTGACTGTAAGATCTGACATACTTTAGAGGTTTTGATAGTGACTGAGACATGGATAATTTGGGGAGAGAGCTTTTGCTGACTTTGACCTCCAGATTGTTCTTAGCAACAGGAGCAAGCATGTGGGATGCCTTATACAGTTCTACAGGTTTACATAGTTTATATATAGTTTTGAAAGTTATCAGATTTCAACAATTTTTTCCATATTTTTAAGTTTCCTCCTCTTCATCATATCTTAACTTGAGTACAGAAGCTGTAATAAGATAAAAATTTCCTTAGCTCTTACACCACTCTAATCTGACAAAACAAATAGATCCACATTATTACACTCAAGATGTAAGGGAAAGCCAAAAACCCCAATTAGCCTTTCTCAATCGCTGCTAAGTTGACATGGGAGGGATGAAGATAATACTAAAAAAATGTTAGTTTTAAAAACCTTGTGTAAGCTGGAGAAATTGTTCTTAGCCAGCACTTGCAGAAGACAATGCCAATGTCAAAAGAGTCTCTGCACAGAAAATTGTGCAAGAACAGAGAAGCAGAACAAAACATTACCAGCAGATCTCTGCAAAATGCATGTTTCACTTTGAAACAGCTGCTGCAATAATTTTCTTCTGATTTTGACCTTTGTGAATTTAACATTACAAAGCTGTAGCTGTAGCTTTGGATTCAGGTGAAGACAAAAACCTAAAAATAAACCTAATTTGTTCCAAGACAGAAAGCTGAGGTCTGAGTAACTTCAATGTGCAATTACAGGTGTGCTGAGGTTCACTTGACTAGTTCCTGTAGAGACTCAGTTGAGAACACTTGCAGTGTTAATTTAAAGCTAGTAGCAGAACTTGCCAAAAGACAAATCAGGCAGGTTTCCTGCAGCTTTATATTGCTCCAGAAGACTTCTTCCAAATGAGTAGTTTTCTCCTCCTGCTCATTCATTAATTCTGCAGTGCTGTGCCTACTGTCAGAGTGAGATGTGGGGGTTTGTCAGGGGATATTATTATGGCTATAAGCATGAAAAGCAGGGTGGCTGTGAGGGTGGGCTGCTGTGTGTGTCATGGTGTGTCCTGGCTGTGTCCTGGCTGTGTCCTGGTGTCCCTCTCCACGCTGGCAGTGCCTGTGCAGGCTCAGGGCCATGGGCTTTGCACTCTGCTGGCTCCAGAGGGGTCCTGTGCCTGCAGTGCTGCGCTGCTGTGCTTCAGCTGAAGTGGTTTGCAAGGTTTGGGATTACTCACAACGTGGTTTGCAGGGTTTGGGATGGCAATGAAGGGCTCCTTGCCACTGCCTATGCTTGAAGGAGCTTCTTTCTGGAGGTTTTGGAGTAGTCTCTGTGCAGCTCACACAAAAGCAGTGCCCAAGAAACATGGCTAGACAGACAGAGGTGAGGTTGGGCAGGATAAAGGTCCAGGAAAGGAGCATTTTAGGGACCATTACACAGGTTTTTTTGATCCTAAATTTCAATTAAGAACAAATAAAATTATGCTGCTGGGCAGTCAGAGATTTCTCTGATCACTTTAAGGCATTGCCTAAGGCAATCTATGAATATTCAATGTGATGATCTCTCTTATAATATTGCAATCACCTGAAAATACAAATCATGGAGGTTTTTTATCCTTGAAGTAGGATTTGTGCTTCATTATTTTTTTTCACCTTGATTGACTGGCACACCTTGAACTCAAGTACACAGTGGTTAACATTCCTTGATCATTGTATGTTGATCTTGACTGTGCCTTTCTCATCATAGGATTGATTATTGAAGTAGTTGTGTGAGCCCAGCTAACCTGGTTTCAGATTATTCCAGTGGGTTTGAACTTTTTTTTTCCTCTAATAAAACCCCTCATCTGCAGTGTCTGTACAAACAGGCTCTGATGCCTCTTTTTGTGCAGGGCTGGGGATGCTGGGTTCCACACTGCTCCCTATTCCATCAGCTGTGGACAAAGAAACCATTGGATTCCCTGTGTCTTTTCACCAGAGCTGGCTAGCTAGCTTTTATTTAGCATTAGGCTAAATAGAAATCCTCATTCACAGTTCCATGCAGGCCCATTTTCTAGGCTTTGACTTTCCCCACTGTTCTCCTTCAGACCCTCACCAAGGGGTACAGGTCCCTCCTGAAGGGCAGTGCCCCACACTGCTAAGCTTCCCCAACAAACTGCACACCCTGCAGAACATCCCTGTATTTATGCATGCCTGTCTCTTTCAGAATTGTGGCATTCTTGATTGCCACTCAGTTAATTTACTATAATTCTTAGATCCTTTCCTAAGAACTTCCAACTAACCAATCTTCCTCCATCTTGTATTTCTGCAGTGGAGTATTTTTGCAGGCTCTTATTGAAATGCACCCTCTTGTTTGTGTAGTTCCCCAGCTTGTTGGGGCCATTTGCAATTCTGATGCTGTCCTCCCACACATTTGCAGTCCCTTCTGGCTGGGGTCATTGCAAATGCACTGAGAATGCTCTGTGTCCCACCTTCCAGGTCACAGCAATGTGGCACTGAGCAGAGCTGGCTCAGGACAAATCCCCAGGCAATTCCTTTGTTTTGTGCATCCTTCCATTCTGAACAGTAAACAATCAATAACTCCTCCCCAGCTTAAGTCACCCTGTCTTTCCTGCTTCCTCCTACAGAACTTTAATCTACATTGTATATCTGTAGCTCATATAAAAATATGAGAAACAGTGTCAGACTCTTAGTAGGGTAAGTATGAGGTTCGCCCTTCTCCCTTCAGCACAAGGTCTGCTACCCTGTTGCAGAATGCAATGATATTGTTTTGATATTATTTTTACATGACAGATTCATGCACAGGGCTGTTCATCTCCTTCATGTCCTCCCTGGCCTTACAAATCACTTGTTTATTTGTTCCAGCATTCTCAATGCCCTTTCATTCCTCACTCTGCCACCCTCCCCCGTGTTCAGCATGGGCACTGTCACTTTCCAATTGTTTTGTGCCTCTCCGTGACTTCTCCAAGGTGAATTCCTAGTGATGCCCCTGACTAGTTCTGTGTAAAGCCCTATGGGTTATTTACCTCAGGAGTTAATTGGCTGATGCAATCACAGAGACCAGACTTACTCAAGTACCCTTGAACTCAGTTGCTGTGAGTTTTATTTCCCTTTATGCAGATGGTGATAGTTACTTTCATCATAGGTCTGAACTGTTGTCCACCTTCTGTTGATGGAGATTATTGCTCACAAGAAAGCCTGGAAATCATCAGCATTCACCTCTGCCATACAGAGGTGAGGAACTCCTGGTTTCCCTCCAGTTTCCTCAGTTATTGGGGTTCTTAGGTCATTCCTTAGCTGTAGCACATTCTGTGATTTCTCTGACCTTGCAGCCCATGTTGCAGGGTGACAATGCCTGTCCTGGCAGGGCTGGGGACACCAGGTGACACAGCCCAGCTGGGAGCACAGCAGGGACCTGGGCTGGGCACACCAGGGCTTTGCTGCTGCAAACAGGCAGATCTGCTTGCCCAGGGGTGCTCAGTGATCACACAGAAACAAACCTGTCTGAAATCACCTCCATCCCTGGTTCTCAGTCTGTACTGAGTTAGTGCAAGCTAATTACATCACAGAACCACAGAGCACTCTGGGTTGGAACAACCCACAGGGATCATGCAGTCCATGGATTCTCAGATAACCTGGCCTTCATTTTGCTTTTGGGAGGCAGCTGGTGAATGTCACAGAGAGCCCCTGTCCCCCTGCTCTGCTGCAGCTCTGTCACACACACCCGTGGGCAGCACAGCCAAGGCACCACAGCTGGGAGGAAATCACACACAATGAGAGTCCTCTGGCCCAGCCAGTCTTTGTGATATATGAAAGAATTGTGTTAATTTATATAAAGTGCCTTTTTCTAAAGTGCCAAGGCTGCTTCTACTTGAACAGAATTTTGAAAAGAAGAAATTATTCTGCCTCCTTAATGCAGACTTTGTAATGCTCATTGTATTCTTCGTTCGGGTCACTCTGAAGCATCCCACTGCTTTTCTCCTGCAGATAAAATGGTGCCTTTTGTTTCCCCTTGTTCAGCCTTGACCTCTCCTCTTGCCCTGCCATCCACATCTCTCTGATGTCTCAATCTTTGTGGGCTTACCTGGTGCATGAGGAAGCCTTTGTGGAGGATTTAAAGGAGACCATCTTGTAGGTCCTTACATTCCCCTTCCGGTGTCAGCCCTGGCCTCTCCCAGCCCCAGCAGGATCCTTCCTCCCGTGTCCCACTTCAGTCTGGTTCATCTTCCTTCCAGCAAATTTGCCATGGGAGGCTCCTGATCCTCTGGTTGGGGAACTTGCATTTCCCAGAGGGCACAGGACCTTTCCTGTCTGCTACTCAATGCATGAGCTGGAAAAACCTGATAAAACTTCTACAACTAATAAAGCATTGCTTCTCTCACCTGCTTTTCTGCCTGCACCTCTTTTGTATCTTCCATTACTTATAAACCTGAAACCTCATTTTCTTTCTCATCATTCTTCCCATGCTTGCCACTTGCCCATTTTAAAATTTTTCTGTACCTGGTAGATCTGGTTAATGAGAATTGGATTGTTAATCATTAGATAAATTTCTGTGTGAAGACAGGGTTAGAAGGTCAGGATTAGCTAGTTAAGAAGAAAACTGGTCAGAGGTGATGTATAAATCAGAATTTCAAGTCAAATTTCTTCCCATTTGCTGCTTTAAAAAATAAAAAGACATGGAAATATTAAATTGACAAGAGAAAGACAACAATTCAAAAACCAGTAAGTTTTTAAACATATGTCATGAGTGCCTGGAACTTGCTACATTTTGTCTATTAACATATAGTAATGTTCATGGGAAAAGTCATTTGTTTATGTAGCTAATAAGAATTCACGCTATTAGAGAAGATTTAATTAAGACAAGAAATTTGTAAGACATATGCTTGATGTATACTCAGAGGTGTGTGTGTCCACTGAAATACCCCCTGGCTTCAGAGGACACAGCAGCCACTCATGGACAGAGTTTGGTTATAACAGAGGGCCCTGCCCCGCAGCTCCCCAGGCTCCCAGCAGAGAATCCTGGCTCAGGGAAGCTCAGGGCATTTCTGACAGTCTGGCTGCACGTGGCTTTTTACAGGGTGGGTGAAGTGGCATCTCTGTTTCAGAAAAGTTTGATGAGATCTGAGTTAGGACTTTAGTTTTCTGCAACTTTCAAATACAAATACAAATACACAGAATATGGCTCTGAAGGAGTCTGTGCTCTTTGCATTCCCAGGGGGATGCCACAGAGCCCTTCTGCATGGGAGAGATCAGACCTGGCACATCTCTACTGACCACACACCTTCAAACATGTCTTTCCCTGAGATAAATGCACCTGAATATGAATATACATGAGCCCTCACAAGCATTGTTCCTATTGCCTTTTGTGAATATTTGTGACGGTGTTCACAGGGGTCCCAGGATGAGGGAAGAGACCAGGATCTGACTCCATGTTTCAGAAGGTTGATTTATTATTTTATTATATATATTACATTAAAACTCTACTAAAAGAACAGAAGAAAGGATTTCATCAGAAGGCTGGCTAAGAATAGAAAAGGAAAGAAAGAATAACAAAGGCTTGTGTTTGGGATAGAGAGTCCGAGCCAGCTGACTGTGATTGGCCATTAATTAGAAACAACTCCATGAGACCAATCCCAGATGCACCTGTTGCATTCCACAGTAGCAGATAATCATTGTTTAAATTTTGTTCCTGAGGCCTCCCAGCTTCTCAGGAGGAAAAATCCTAAGGAAAGGATTTTTCATAAAAGATGTCTGTGACAAATATTAAAGATCATTATTTTGCTTTTCGTTACCTCTTCAAAGCTGATGTTTAGTAATAAAATTAGACTCAAAACCAACCACAAAGAGCTGTCACTGGCTGAGGTATTTGATTGAAAATAACCACAACCATGGCAGCAATAGTATTGGTATTGGCAATAGAGTTATAAAGCCAGGCACATCTCCAGAGGGCTCTATATTCTGAATGATCTAAGACTTGGATATCTTTTGTTGTGCAGCAAAATACCAGTATAACTCACTTACCACAGACAAGCTAGGGCAGACAGTGTGAGTCAGTCCCCAAAAGTTGAAAAGCTCTCTCATCAGCTGCACCAAACAAATCACACCTGGTGGGTGTGATTTGTGTCCAGTGCCACTCTCTGGTGCCATGCTGGGCATTCCCTGCACTGGAGAGCACAGAGCTGGTGGGGACATCCCCCCTGAGGTGACTGAAGGGACCTAAAAGCACAGCTGGAGTGGGGGGTGTGAGTGACCCTGCTGCTCCACAGCCTGAGCTCTGGCACCTCCCAGAGTACAGCCAGCCGGGCGTTTGGCTGGGCAGGCACCCACATCAATAATGCTGCAGGAATAGGGATTACTGTAAGGCTTTGATAAATAGCTACAGCAAATAAGGGGCAGATAAGATGCTGTAATAAAAAGACAAATAGGTTACATGAGATAAGCTAGGGAGAAAACAAGTTAGATAGCTTTATAAATCACATCAAGGAGTTATGAGACATACAAGTTTGATCTTTGCTAGAGAGGCTAATGGGGAAGTATGAGCAGTGTGTACAGACTGGAGAGCTGGACCCTGGTAAATGAGAGATGCTCACAGGATTACAGGAAGTGATCTTTCTGTCATTACACTATTTAGATCTGGCAGCTTAGGTACATTTGAGCTCACATCTATCCTGTTTTATCAATGACTTTAGCTAAAAGAATAGCAAAAATGTTCACAAAGGCCTTGAGGTCTCCTCAGAAACTGCAAGTGATGGCACTAGGCCTGGGAGCAGACCCAGTATTTTGTTTCCCTTGGCTGTTGAAGTTTTGTGACAGTGTTCACAGGGGTCTTATGTTGAAGGAAGAGACCAGGATCTGACTCCATGTTTCAGAAGGCTGATTTATTATTTTATGATATATATTACATTAAAACTATACTAATAGAATAGAAGAAAAGGTTTCACCAGAAGGCTAGCTAAGAATAGAATAGAAAGAATGATAACAAAAGCAGCTGTCCCAGACTCTCTGCCTGAGCCAGCTGACTGTGATTGGCCATTAATTAGAAACAAGCACATGAGACCAATCCCAGATGCACCTGTTGCATTCCACAGCAGCAGATAATCATTGCTTACATTTTGTTCCTGAGGCCTCCCAGCTTCTCAGGAGGAAAAATCCTAAGGAAAGGGTTTTACATGAAAAGATGTCTGTGACAAAGTTCCATGTGCTTCTTAGTTCCTCTCAGTGTGGGATCACACCTCACACCATCAGGAACTGGGGTCAGGGTTTTCCTCTGGTGCCAAAGGATGTACTGCACAGCTCCCTCCATATGGCAGCAGGGTAGGACTCCTGGCAGAATCCTTTTCTGTGGAGATGTGGGAGCAGGTGAGCCATGAGCCAAGTGGGGGTGTTGTCAGAGCTCTGAAAGTCCCTCTGCAGCTGATGTGCTTCATCCCTTTTTATAATCTCCTTGAGCTAAATGACACATTGATAAACTGTCTAGGATAAATAGTGTTTTCCAGACATCACCAGACAGTGGGGACTTTTTCAATGATCCTTTGTCACCGTTTAAGATCAAAAAGGTTTGTACCCAGTGAAATGGGAGGAAGAAAAAGCTTCTTGATATTGCAGCGAGTGTTTAAGTATCCTATTGTTTAGTTAACATGTTTTGACAGATTTGGTTTCAAGATGCATAAAAGTGTAAAAAAACCACTGTTATATAGCTCTCATCAGTCAAGGATTGAAATTTAGATTTACTTCTTACTGAACAGGGCTATTGTTTTCTAGCATGGAGCTAGTGAAAATGCATAGCCATAACAGTGCTGGGATTTAAAACACAATATACCAGGTGGGCTCACAGGGAGTGATCAGAATACTAAGTGTCACTGGTGGGTTGCAATGAGCCTGAGAGATTATTTGTTTTAGGAAGAAAGATGAGTAGGCTTGCTGTAAAAGTGTGAGGAATCTCTGATTGGGGTACACATGCTAGACAGGCCAAACATCTTTCACTATGATTAAGTGGTATCAGACACTGAAGCTGGATTGCTTGTTCTGGTGATGCTGCTGCTCCCTGCGTGCCATGGCAAGTTAATCTGGTTCAGCAGTAGCTGGGGGATGAGTTTTGGCATTTGGAGTATGTTTTATCACCTGTTTCCCTTCTCTGATTTCTCTATTTGAAGTCAGGTCTGTGTGTGAGGACAGTCCCTCTGAGCTTTGATGTGCTTCAGGCTTTGCCCTGCTGTCACTGCAATCTCCAGCACACAGAACAGAAAGCTTTAGAACAGAGCATGGCACAATCTTCACCCACGTTGAGCTGGGTTTGTGCTGCTGTTTGATTTTGCACATTCTGCACGTTTCACATGACCTGTACCTGGAACCTCTGTGTCAGGGCTTCAGAGGGACTCTCAGGGGACCCTGCTGGAACTCCAGCCTCTGATCTGCTCCTTGCCTTGCTCCCAGCAAAACAAAGGTGATGTGTGAGCATGCCATGTAAACATGTCACTTCCATAGGAATTCATCCTTTTTGCCTTTCCCATGCAGTGCAGACCTCCTAGCCCACAATGAGGAGAAGCAATAACAGCAGTGCTAAACAATAATGTTTGCAAAATGGCAGGTTTTGGCTAACCAGCCTTCCTAGTGCTGTCCCTCCTGGCTGGCAGCAGTGTCTCCTGGAGGGCTGGCCAGCCTTGGCTGCAGGGACATGCTGCTGGAATGCACAGTTGGCAGGAAACCCTACTGGGAAAAGCAGGCACAGCCACTGATTTGGATGGAGCTACACTTGTTTACACTTGAACTGAGCTCCATCCCCAGCTCTGCAGCAGTATTTAGATTCCTGGTGCTTTGCTGTGTCTGCCATTTGCTCAGGCCACCTACACACAGAGGCAGTGCTGCAGCTCCTCAGGGCTCACAGCAATCCTGTTAGTTAGGGTTTTGTACAGGGCTTGCCTTTTCCCCCAAAATGTATTTAAACAAGTAGTATCACTATGTTCTGCTTTTTTACTGAGCCACTAGCAAAAGAACTAAGCACAACAAGAACAGCAGGAGAAATACAGCAAAGATGTGGGGGATTAAACAACAGGCATCTCCTCATCTTACCAGCAAAGCTTTTACTGAAATATCTTCACTGAAAGAATTTGAATGGTTCTGATTTTACACAGAGAAACATTAAAAATAAATGCAAATCTTTCAAGCATTGTAAAATCTCTGTTACTGGACTACTTCAGGCTCTGGCAGTAAGCAAGAATATAAACTTTCCCTTGTTTGCAAGACTGTGGCACTGGTGTGGGTATTCCTAGGGTAAAAGGGGAATGGTCCTGATGGATGGAGGCAGGGCTGCCACTGGTGTGCTGTAAGTCCTCTCGTAGCTGCTAATGAAGAGGTGCTTGCTGCTGTTGTTTGTAACCAAGAAGGATGAGGGCTCCCTGAGGCTCTGATTCTTGTGCTCCTGGCCATCCATAACTCTCAGTGTAGCAGCATGACATGAGCAAGAAAATGAAAAAGAAAACACATTGGTTGTCTATCAGCATCTTTGAAAAATCGATCCAATAAAAAGTTCAATGAATATATTCACAAGTAATCTATGCAGCTCTATGAGTGGAAAATAAATATGGGGAAGAGGAAGGTCAATCATTGTATACCTTGTTCCAAATAAATCAAATAAGCTGTCAGATCAATTGTTTGTCAAATATGAACTGAGCAATTTTTGGTCTCCTCTAGTAGTATGTCAAAGAACCACACAATCAGCATCAGCCTCGCTCACCAGCGATGTTGACTTGGCCTTGAAATTCTGTAGACCATGTTATTAAGCTGCCCAGACTCTTCATGAATTTGTGTGTTTGGTTTGGCTGTGCATTGCCAGATGCCCAAATAGATGTATATCATTGCTGGTTTGCACCTCAAGAGTTCCATTTCACCTTCTGCCCTTGGCAGATCCTTCACAGTGGGCTGCTGGGAACATATTCTCATTTGCTTCCATTTGCTGTAGCTGATGCCTTGAGGATTTCTGTTCCTTTGTCTCCTTGTTACCCTATTTGATTCCCTTATTAGCCTGTAAATGTCCTGGGAACTTAGAACTCTTGCCTAGATGGACCAGTGACTCATTAATAACAGAAATACCTTTGGAGAACTCATTTGGATGTTTTGTTGATGGGTTCTCCTCTATTCTTAAGAGTTCATGTCTGCTCTAATTTGAGAAAAGACTTTGATTCTTAATTTTGTGCTCAATACTGGGATGCTAACTGACAGCATCTCTTTGCTTTGCTTCCCATTTTAATATACACAGCATTTAAAGGCAAATCAGGAAAAATCACTCACTGACTGTTTAACCAATTAGTTCAGCACAAGCTTTGCCAAAAGAAGATGAAAGGTTTGGGCCAGTTACCAGTTTCAGTGCTACAGAAATACTGGGAGGCCTCATACTGTATGTCCCATGCCTTAGACAAGCACAATGGGGGACAAAAGACTGCCCAAAGGACAAGACACCAGGGAGTCTGGTGGCAAAGAGGCTGCAGGAAATGGGAAGGGAGGACATACAGACTTGGGAAGGAAATCAGAGTACAGAAGTAGAAAGGAGACTTTGAACAAATGGAAAATCTCTCTAATTCCCAGCACCCACAGTGGCAGCTTCTCATTTCAGTTGACTTTCTCAGAACTTAGACTCATGTACATGTAATATTTGATGACTTAGGCAGAAATAGGTCTATTTTCAAAGCTGATCTTTGCATTACATATTGAATCCATTATAGATTCTCTTCTACTTTAATGAAAAGCCTACATGAATGGCTTAAAAAATGAAAAGAACTTACATCATAAATCGGACTGAGGCACTTGCTTGAGAATTAGTATGAATATGTAAAAACTTCCCCAATCAAATAAATGGTAATAGTAGAACTATTCAAATATCTCAGCATAAATAACAGAGATGTAAGTGCACTCTGCATTCTGTGGCATTTTGTGCATCTTTGTCACAGGTAATATTTCCATAGTATTTAAAGGACATGTTCTGTCTTTTTTCGCAGGGATGAGACATGAGAGCAAGTCCTGATAAAACTGAGTACTTGGATCAAGAATTTATGGCTTGTGCTCAAAAACATTTTAAAAAGTAGTTCTGTGGAGGAGATCTGGGTGTCCATGGAGCTCTCCATGACTTTGAGCAAATGCACAGCAGCACATGCTGTAGTGTACTGCATCCTCACAAGGAACTGTCCAAGGATGCCTCACAACAGCAGAGGCGATGAAAAAGTGCCATCATCCTGCTCTTGGGCAGCTTTTCCACTCCAGACAGTGGCTCTGCATTGTAGTTTTCAGCCCTGGAAGGGAATGATCACCAGGCAGAATGAAATAATTGGGTCAGAACTGTGATAACAGTGTAGTTCTGTTTTGCTAGTTAAGCTAGTATTTTACCCAAAAGATTTAAGAATTTTGGATAGGTAACAGAAATGAACAGACAGAATAAGAACAGCAAACAAATTAAACTTGGAGCCACTCTATTTTTCTGGTTTTATTTTCTTTCCTGGGGCTTGCTGGGCAGTACAAATGTTGCCTTGTTGATACTCCTATAGCCAATAGCACCTTTTCTGTGCCTGATAAGGGAACAAGTCTTTTCCACTTACCTGGGAGAACAGCACACTCAAAGTAAAACCATTATTTATTTATAGAACAAATGGGAAGGTACTTAGAGAAGATCAAGTATGTAGAATGAAATGCCAAGGTTTTCTTTTACATCACAGATGGAAGCGATTTGCTGTCATCCCTCATTTGGAAGATCCTCATCATTGTGGATGTTCTAACCCATCCATCCCCAAGCAGAATATCCAGGCTCTATGTGCTGGGTTGTCATGGGTACCTGTGTGTGTCCATGAACTCTTCAGATGGAGCCTAAACAATCACATTCCTACACAAAGAAAAAATCTCTTTTCATCAAAAAGAGATTCTTTCTGCCTCTCCACAGAAGCTTGTTTTTTAGTCAAAAGCAGCAAAATAGAAAACATTTACAAAAAAGTCAGCATAGCTGCAGCTTTGGAGTGGGGCTGGGGGAGAGGAAGGTTTTTTCCCCAGAGGAGGGGTAGAATGACTGTTTTGGTCTCATGACCGTGGAGAAATGAAGGACCCTCAGAGAATTGTAGAGTTTGGTCCTGCCTGTTGACTACTCCAGCCTTTATGGTTGTAAGGACTTACTGAGTGCCTACCTCAGCTTCCATCTCCTCTCCCTCTCCTGGGAGCAGGAGAAGCAGCAGATTGGAAGTAAATCACCACAAAATGCAGTAGCAAGTAAGGATTCAAGCTTTCTGCCCCCTGTTCCACCTACTCTAGAGATATTTCCCAGCCTGTGGCCCATGGGTTCCCAAATTTGATGGAAAACACAGGCTGATTTTGAAATGTGACTGCAATTCAGAGGGAGGGAGGAGAGACTGCCAGATGGCTCTGCTTTGCACCTTCTTCAGTTTGCAGGATAACACTTTGTGATTTGCCATAAATTTATCATTTTCTTCTGTGCTGTGGAATGAAGCAAAACTTTTGGCCTCTTGGCTCCATCTTTCCACCCAAGAGCAGAATGATGCAGTATGGTGGAGGGAGGAGGAAGAATATCTGCTCCCTATGTGTAAAGGGAATAAATGGGGGTGTGCTATGGAAGGAAGGAGAAACTCATGAAGAATGTACCCAGCAGAGCTGGAAACACCCCCTCAGTGCCCACAGGGAGTGCCACTCATCTCACTTCTCTGAGAGTCTGGCTGGAGCTGTCTCAGATCCATGAGACCAGAAGGAGCTGACATGATCATAATCTGAGGTGGAATTAAAGCCTGAATTGATGAACTTTTGGTGGTATATTTGTTACTGTAAAAATACAAATGACACTTTCTTTGCTATTTTTTTTGCTCTTTTCCTGCTGGTGCAGCAGAAAATGGTGAAGAATTCCAGTGGGGCATGGTGGCCACTTATCTTCACACCAAGAGACAGCAGGATGTGCTGTGCTTTCAGATCTGTGCTTCAGTGTCCTCCTCTGTCCTTCTGGCCTCTCTTCAGAGCTTCCATGGAGAACATTTTAACCATGTTTTAATTCACTTTCACACTGTTAGTAGTGGGAGTGTGATAATATCACATTACATGATTATTTTTGGTAGTTTCTACCAGAGACTAAAGAGTAATAAGACTATAAATACTCATTGCATGACCTTAATGCAAACCTTCTAGTTTATGAAAATGTCAATTTTCTTTTATGTTAATTTTAACAAATATAGCACATAGAGCAGAAACTTGCAGTTGGGAGCTCTGATTTTTTTTTTAAGTTCAAGAGAGAATTCAGTACAGAAAACTTGTCAATAGGAGGGGTTTGGAGCATGTGTCAACATTTGCAGAGAAACTAAGTTTATGCATGTAATTTCCATATTGTGATTGAATTCTCAACCAGACTTTTAAAATTACAGTCCTAAAATTTGCAGTGAGGTTTAGTCTCTTCCAGGTTCAGATCCATTCATGTGCATGCCCTGGGCTGTTCAGCAGGGCAGTGTGGCTCTGTCACCCACACACAGAATGAAGAGCTTCTTACAGCTTACCCTGCTCCATTTTGTGTCTGTTTCCAGCAGGAGTCTGCTTGTGTAACTGGTGGAAGGAGGAGCTCAGCCCAGGAGAGCTCCTGGTCAGCAGCTCCATCAGTGTCCTGCTGCAGCTGGGGAAGGATTCATGCCCATGCACCACCCCTGTTTCACTTCAAGGCAGTCAGCTCCAAATGCTACAGCTCCTTGTGTCTCCCCTGTCTGTGCCTTTGCCATTGTTTTGGTGCCTCTGCAGCAGCACAGCACAGCATGAAGTGTGATTTCCAAACCTCCCCCTACCCTTGGCTTTTGCAAAGGAGGGAAGCTTCTTGCTATTCATATCATATATATGATCATATATCCTGACAAACTGGTGGCACAGCAGTGCAGTAGCCAAGGGCTTGTGTAGCAGAAAGAGCAGCTTCTTTCACACATGAGAGCTTTGGGGCTTTGGATTGAAGCACAGCATTTATTTGTTCACTTGTGGGCAAACATGGACCCTACTGAGAGAAAGCTAACTGGGGAACAGCAGCTCAAACTGTGATCCTCATCTTACAGGCCTCAGCTGAACATCTTGAATGTGGGAAATGTGAGTTCCAATCCTTTCTGGGGTGAGGAAGACTGTCCCCAGGGAGGATGAGCTTTTGCAGAGCCCAGTTTCCTGTCCATCTCCCAAGCTCAGGGTGAGCTGCTCTGTGTGATCTCCTTCAGCCATCCCAGGCAGGCAGGCTGGAGCAGAGGCTGCACACTGGCAATGGTATGAGCACTGAGCTACACTTAATAGTTTGCATATGATCTAGATGCATTTTATAATGAAGTAAAAGTGTGAATATCTGCTGGTTTTTCACTCTGGTATCTCTGCACCTTTCCAGGACATTGTTACCTGGAGTGGCTCCTTCAGAGCAGGTGCCTGCAGCCCCTTGCCTTGTGATGGGCATTAGGTCACAGAACCTAATGGCTGCTGTCATTTCTGTTTGTTCAGGGACAGCCCAGCTCAGGTTTAGCCATCAATTCACTGTAAATGTGCAAGCAATTTAACTTCTATTTAGAAATGTATCTAAAGCATTAGCTTGCAAACAACTGTATGTGCAGAAGTTTGGTTTTCTCAAGAGAGCAATGTGCAAATGTGCTGAGATAAGATTAATTAAATCCTTTCTACCTGCTCCTGTTTTAAAAGTTCTTCAATGCTACTGCAATGGCTAGAATCACAAATCTGCTTTTTCATGGAACATATCTAAATGGAAATAAAGATAGCTACATGTATATGTGCTGTGCTGCACATGTGAGCTCTGGTCAGGATAATAACTTTAATATAAGAACTCATACTTTTTTGATAGCACCTGCTGTATTTTTGGTACTCCAATAGGAATTCCAGACTTTGAAAATAAATCCTTTCTCTATTTACATCCTATTCAAATGAAATTTGTAATTTAGACACAATGACATGATTTAAAATAATCTGTGTAGGTTGTAGCAAGAGTCTGTCCTTAATAAAACATTGATCTCAGTCTTATTTGTCACTTTTAACAAGGTTTTTCTTGCAAAGGAAGAACTGTCTCCAGAAGGTCTAGTTTAAACAATAAAGCAGGATGAAGAGGCTCCCTGTTTTCCAGACTGAGTTTGTTTTATGGGAGTAAATTCTATTAAGTCTGAATTTAAACAGAAACTCATCAGGAAAACAAGTACCAGTTTCAATCATCTAAAATTTTAGTTTGCTTGGGGGTTTTTGGAGCTTTGTTTTATTTTGAGAAGTGGTGGCAAATCTGCTAGGACTAAACATTAGCAGGTTTTGTAAAAACAAGCTCTATTTCTTTGAACTCTGTCTCAAAAGTGTTTTCAGCTCTTGGAGTGAATTAAGATGGTTCATTTGAAGCAGGAGATCTTCTGATTGCTCTTGTCATAGTTCTGAGCAGTCTGTCACGGGAATCATCCCAAGTGTGCTTGGCACTGGGCAAGTCAGGAGTTTCCCAGGTGTCACATGTGGTGACAGCTCCCAGCCCCTGGTGGGGATGGTCCTGATCCCTTCTGGTGAGGCCCCATGGAGCCTCAGCCACTGGGCCTTGGACACAGACAAGCAATGCCCACACTGGTGCCACTCCCCTGGGGCTGGGGGCAGAGCTCTGTGGTGCCAGGCTGTGATCTGGCAGTCTCAGCCCACATTGGAAAGGTTCTCCTGGTGAGCACCTGGGGCTGGAGCCTTCCTCAGGGTGTCTCAGTGCTCAGGAAATCACACAAGGGTGTGATCTGGCAGTCTCAGCACACATTGGAGGGGTTCTCCTGGTGACACCTGGGGTTGGAGCCTTCCTCAGGGTGTCTCAGTGCTCAGGACCCACACCACAGTCTCACCACATTGCCATTGGAGGGGTTCTCCTGGTGACACCTGTGTGTCACCATAGGACACGAAAGAACACAAGCGCACACCGCTGCTCTCAAGGTGAAGAAGAAAAGGGAAGTTTATTTTCTGACTCTAACATTTATAGATGTCCAAAAGTGACAGTGGATTGGAGGGTGACAGTGCCACCTCTCCAATGACACTGGACAAACCAGCAGTTCATCAAATTTCTCCTCCTCCATAAAAGAATGTAAAACAATGAGTTATTTACAAAAAATGTGTGAGAAAGTTCATTACAAGAATCTCAACATCAGAAGGTTTAGAAAATCTTAAAAAATCAGTGTGACACCTGTGGCTGGAGCCCTTCCTCAGGGTGTCTCAGTGCTCAGGAAACCACACAAGGGTGTGATCTGGCAGTCTCACCACACTGACTTTGGAGAGGTTCTCCTGGTGAGCACCTGAGGCTGGAGCCCTTCCTCAGGGTGTCTCCGTGCTTAGGAAACTACACAAAAATTCACTTCCAACAGAGATGCTGCTAAAATATTTGTAGCAGAATGGACTGATTTCAGGAGAGATGGGCATTTAGGCAGGATTTTCAGGCAGGTTGTCTCAACATGGGTCCTGGTTTCTTACTACAAAGATAGGCAAGGGAGAGGAGGCCAGGATTGCACAGATCTCCCCTGCTGCCATGACTTGTCCACAATAGATTAATTAAAATTTTCTTTTATGAACTGGTGATGGTTAGAAGGCAAGGGACTTCTTCACCCCAGAAAGGATTTGAACTCACATCTCCCACATTCAAGATGTTCAGCTGAGGCCTGTAAGATGAGGATCACAGTTTGAACTGCTGTTCCCCAGTTAGCTTTCTCTCAGTAGGGTCCATGTTTGCCCACAAGTGAACAAATAAATGCTGTGCTTCAATCCAAAGCCCCAAAGCTCTCATGTGTGAAAGAAGCTGCTCTTTCTGCTACACAAGCCCTTGGCTACTGCACTGCTGTGCCACCCGTTTGTCAGGATATATGATCATACATATGATATGAATAGCAAGAAGCTTCCCTCTTTTGCAAATCCAAGGGTAGGGGGAGGTTTGGAAATCACACAGCATTTTTGTGACAAAGAGATGAAGATTTAATACTTCTTAACCATTGCTGCATGTGAACAAAAGGACTTTATTTTGTAGATTAAACAAATTCTGGTGAGTGGCATCTGTTTCCTGTTGGCCCTCAGGGCTGATCCAACACTGCTTTTCCTTAAGCTTGCACAGCACTGCTCTGTTGCAGTAATGCTGGATAATACTACAACCAATATTGATTGTTCCAGGACTACAAAAGGTAGTAGCTGTTGCAAATACTTTGATCTTCTCACTTCTCCACTGAATATATGCTACTTTCATGAAGACTTTAAAAAATCCCAAAGAAATAGTTGTAATCAAAGGAACACAGGTGAGAGTCAAGCATGGTTATGCATGAGTAGGCAAAAGAAGAAATCTTGCACCTGGTATGGGCAGGCTTGTGCATTCATAGCACTCAGCCTGTCTGTTTATCAATATTATGATCACTTAAGAAAAACTGCATTTCTAAACCCTTAGTTTTGATTTTCATTGTTTTGTCAGCAATTTCCATATGATTGGCAGAACTTTGGACATAAAAGCCTACTTTAAGCACAGAAACATTAGATCAATCATGAGATTTTACAGCTATTGCAGTTGTATCCTTTTCACTTGCCACTGAATGCTGAAACACTGAGGATTCCCATTTTCAACTTGTCTAGAAAATGAAGCAGAAGACTTGCACAGCTTTGTGTCATCTATACATTTAGTGATAACCTGGTACACACAGTCACCATGAGGAGCTCAAGGCCTACCTGAACCCTTGAATGAATGAGTCCATGAATATTTTCAAGGCAGAGCAAACACCTGAATTCCCCCAGCTCAGCTGCTGCGTGCTGGCAGCACCTGGAGAGTTGTGCAGCTCAGCCTTGGCTCCCTGTGTGGAATAGCCTTTTTTACTGTTGATTTTTCCAAGTGATAGCAGAGGTTTTACACTGTGTGTCTGAGCACATCCTTAATTATATTACTCTTTCTCTGCTTGCTACTGGTATAGTGAAAATATATTTTCATTTCAATGATTGAAGTCTCTGTGACATATAACCAGTGCCTCACAAAGTAAAACTGTGCCTCCCTTTATCTCTCCATTATTCCTTTAGCAATCTGATTTTCTATTTTTTTCATTTCATATGTACGTTGGCTGAAAACCTTAACAATATTGCACTGTAAGTTTTATCTTTTTTATGAGGTAGATTGCTCCAGTGCCTTTCCAAATAATAGTTATTTCTTCTGCAAGTCCTTTGCTTGAAGATTTAAAAGTCTTTGTGTATCTACAATTACCATCTATTAATCCAAGAGTATAATCAATCTAACGCCTCCATGGTGTTAGAAATGGTTTGGATGTTTTCTCTAATTTAATCTCATCTGCAAAGTCTGAAATGTGAATTTCAGGCCCATCAATCATACCATTTTTATACATGATACAGTGGGAAGATTGAGTTCAAAAGTTCAGGTGGGGAACTTATTTCTAAGGTCTCATTGGGTTACATGTTATTTATGCTTTCTGCTTAGTACTTCTACTTAGAGACCTGTTAGTTATGTTTGATACCTTGGAATTCTATTCTGCTGGGGTTTTAGCTCTTCAGGTATCTTTTATAACAAAATAAAATTATTTTCCCATCATAGTAATAGAAAAAATTAGGGTAGGAGGGTCAACCAAAGCCCTGGATCAGCTGAAGTCTTTCAGTGAACTTCACTGAGTTTGAGATCTGTTCTTCAGAAAGGGGGATAAAACTGAGGTGGCAGCTCATTATTCTCAGCAGCCTGGACTGAAGAAGGCTGAAAAAAATTGGCTACCTGCTCTTCTTCAGTGTGCTGTGGGTAGGTATGGATAGTTATGGATAAATGGGTGAATATTTGATTAGAAGTACTTCTGGAGTGTGTGGAGCACTTGATATTTGCATATCCTACCATTCTTACACCAATGCATTCATCTTCAGAACAGTAAGGATTACAGTGTTCACTTGGAGATTTTGATCATTGGATTTTCTGGAAGTATTTGCCACAATAAAATAGCTCAAATCATCTATCTTTTAGTTATTGTTCTAATCTGAATTTAAATTTCTCTCTTTTGTGTTTTTTAAGGTCAAATTGCTGGTGCCCATGCAATGTGCATATGTTTGTGAGGAAACATCTGTTCTTATGTTTGGATTAATAATATCCCTGAACCTCTTCCAGTGCAGGTGAGGCAGCCCTGTCACCCCAGGTACCTGCCTGTGGGCACCCACACAGTGCTTGCTGCTTCTTGCCTGGCTTTTTGAGGAAAGACCCATTGGTCAGATTGGTTTGGCTTAGATCACACAGCTTCAGCCAGAAAGCAATGATCTTCATGTTCTGTTCCCCAGGAGCAGCTGGAAATGCCTGTTTGAACAGAAAATCCTGTCTGTACCAAAGCTGCCTCCAGCACAGGGCTGGCTGGGAGCGATTGCTGCTCTCAAATGCTCACAAGGAGATGGGAGGGAAAGGGGCACTGCTGCCTGTTTGGTGTCTGTGCTGCTGGGCTGAGGAGAGGCCTGGGGAAAAGGAGATCCTTAAACTGATGAGGAGTTGAGCCTGCATTTGATAGTGTAGAAATTAAAGGTTATGTCTGAAAATTCCCACTGATTTTACTGAGGTCACTGGAACCTCTCAGGGACTCAGCTGTCTGAGTCACAGCTAATTGCAGGACTGGACCCAGCTGATTATATTTGAAATCATCTTTATAGTGGTTACTCCATTTTCTGAAGCTCTGTCATGTTAGTAGAAATCTAGCTTTTTTACTAAATCTATATTTTGTGTGATCTTGGATTCAGAAGAGAGCTTGTTAAACTTCTATTTGTACTGCTCATCCCATCGAGGTTGCTTCCCATTGTTGCACAAGAAAAGGAAACATATCAAATGAAAAAAATCCGTTTTATAGTTGGCAAATGCCTGTATTTTGTCTTTGTATGATGTGTTGTCATTCATCATCTAACCTTGGGGAAATCACGGGCACTCTAACAATGTAAGAGGCCAATAAAAAAGAAAACGATTTCAGTAAAATTTGAGCTAGGGATATGTAAAAGAGAAATGCCCCTGGGTAATAAGAATTACCCATGCATAATGGCTGTGGCTGTCTCCAGCAGGGATGCTGTGTGCACCCACAGCAGCTCAGCTGCAGCTGTCCCTGCTCACCAGGCTCAGGTGGGCAGGGATGAGGGCAGAGCCCAGAGAACAGGAGGGCAAGCACAGGGCTGGGGAGCCAAGTGCTGGGTAAGTGCTCGTGTGTCTGTGCCCATCCCTGCTGCCTCTCTGGCAGAGCTGTCTGCTTTGATCTTGCCTTGCTCATTATTGCTCTGCTACAGGATTTGGGCTCGGTTCCAAGGTTGAGGCCTGCTCTGCTGAACGTCTCCCATATCCTTTCCCTGTTAGCCTGTCTCATTAGAGGCTGCAAGGCTGGAGCTGTGCTGCAGCAATGACATTGCTCTCTCTGCTTTGCTGCACTGTAGGGGCTGTGCTTCTCTCCAGTTAATAGTTGGGAACATTTTCTACTGTCATCCTCTTTGGACTTGGCTGGCTCAGCTTTAGGAGGCTTCTTAATCTGCAGCACCTTAGTGTTCACTTTTAGTTTTGTAAGGACCTAGCCCCAGTCTGTGCCTTAATATTCTGAACAAGAAGGGAGTTTTTTACAAGAAACTGCCTTTCCAGCAAGTCCTCTTCTGACAGATTGCAATCCCAGCAAATAGTGTGGCTCCTGCTGGAGGACTGAAGTTTACTGGAAATTTCCATTTTAAATTTACATTTTTGTTTATTGCATTTTTATTCTCACTACTGCTCCAGCTAGCAAGGGGCATGAATCTCAGGTTAGGGGTAGGTCAATAGGTTATTGGGTGACGGGGCTATGTCCCTCCTCTTGGGCAGAAGTTACCACACATTTGACTGCCCTGGGGTATTTCCTGAGCCAGCTCCAAACAGGCAGAGTCACATGCGTAAAACAAGTCACTGTTACAAAGAAATTATTACAAAGGGCTGGTTCTGCCAGCTAGCACTGGGAATGTACCAAAGGCCCCTGAACTTTGACACTGGAGCTAGAAAAGTCTTGCAGAAGCAGTAAATCAGAGCTCCTGCAGCACATAAAGCTCCTTGCAGATAAGTCTAGATACAGTCTCTCCTCGCCTGGCACATTACCCCAATGACTCTTTATTAATAGGAGTCTCCTTCATTTCCATGTGGCATTTTCCATTTGCAGTGACACAGAGGATTAACAGTGAAGGCCAGACCCATCTCCACAGCAGGCTCTGCATTTACTGGCTCCCTGCCCCCTGTCCCCCAGCTCATTGTCCACTACAGCAAATTCAAGTTTTTGTCTTCTCGTCTTCATCAATGTAGCTCCTAGTGTGAGCAACTGTGAGTTTTCTCTTTGAATCAGACTGTTGCTGAATCAAGTCCTTTTATCTCCTTTCTCTCATTTTAAAAGGGTTTAGTTAATCCTGCTGGCACTGATATTTGAACCAAAAAGCTGGGTAAATGAATCTATGATGAACTCTGTGCTACTATAACTGATTTCCTCCAGTACCAAGCTAGGTGTTTCAAAAATAGCTGGGGTAGCAGTGTGCTCCAGCACAGTCATTCCTGTGCCTGGAGCAGAGACATGCCTGAAGAATCTCAATCAGTAACAACTTTGCTGACTTGATTCCAGCTGCACCAGCTGTTTGTTTAGGTAGACAGCCAAACAGCAAACACCCACAAAGCTGTTAACTCTGCAAATCTTCAGGAAGTATTTCCTAAACTACTGCTGACAAATTTCTGCTGGGACCTTAATCTCCATAGAATCTATTGAATGATGTCAAAGCACCATTAGTCAGCATGTCACTGGGCCTAATTTCAGTGTGGCTCAGTGATGTGTTTTCCCATTCTTACTGCAGAAAAGTCAAACTGGGAAGACTTTACCCAGCAAGGGAGATGGGCACTGCCCACAGCAGTGATGAGCTGGTGGATGGTGCCCCAAGGTGTGCTTTCAGAAAAAAGCCTGGCCCTGAAGAGGTTTTTCCTTCTCTGTTTTTTATATCTTTGGAAACAAGTGAAAATTACCTCTTTACAGTCTTGGAAAAGCAACATTTTTCCTTTTCTGCCCTTACTCATACAAGAGCAAGGGTGGTATCACCAAAGGGATGCTGCAGAGCTAAATGTGCAATCAGCAGGAAGTAAATGCACAAAGCCATGCCCAAATGAGCACTGTTAGGCCAAGTTTAATATTGGAACTGCTCTGTTTAGAACCTGCTTTAGACCTTTACTCAGCATAAAGCCCTGACAGTTATCACTGAGAAGAAGCTGGAGCTGGAGGGGAGCAGGCTGCCTGCCACAACAGCATCCCAGGGTGAAGCCTGCACTTTATTGCTGCTTGGCATCTGCCCAGTTCTGGGACTCAGTGAGAACCCACACAATTTTCTGAAGCTGAATCCTTTTTCTGTGGCCATCATATAACATCAGCCTGGAATAGAAAAGTTATTGCTGTCAACAGTAACAGATGGAAAAAAGTTACCACTTTTTCTGAAAATGAAAACAAAAGCAAACCAAAATAACCCAACACCTCTCCTGCCAGCCGACAAAGCAAGGACACCAGGAGCAGTTCAAACAGGGCCCTTGCATACAAACAAAGATGCCTGACAGGGCTTGAAGCAGAAAAAATGGCACAGCTGTACCACCACATCAGGGAAATTGTATGAGCTTTTTATTCTCAAGGATGCAGACAGATGCCACCTGAAACACAGTTAAACCACACACATTCTTTGAGCTCCCCTTCTGAATTTCCTTTGCCCAAATGACATTAACACTGCTAGTGCTGACAGGAACCAAGAGAAGCTGTCCTCACAAAAGCTTAAACTTGTACAGAACCAAAAGGTAGCTTAGCAAAAAGCTTTTTGAGATGGCAAATAATAATTTTTTAGAAATCACCTTATATTCATGACTGCAAAACTAAAAACAGACAATGAGGTTTGAATTTAGAGGCTAGGCAGCAGAAGATGGTGACTGTAGATATTATTTTTGTTGCCCAAGCTGACTCTCATTGAGCCTAATTTTCATGCATGCATCCAAGTCACCTGGTAGATACCTGTGCCCAGTGTGATGTGTGCAGGGAGATGCCAGCTTGTACCCCTGGAGAAACACTGCAAATAAGGGCTGTCTCTGCAATAAACTGCGTCACACTCTCATCAAACTGACAGTCTTTGAAAAATGCCTGGAAATGTGACCTGTTTTTAAAATAAATGTTAGTCGATTCATTAAAAGGCAAAGAGGCAGATAACATCCTTAGTGAACTTTGTGTTTTTGGCACAGTTTCCACTGCCTGGAGAGAGGCTGTGTAATGTCTTTAGGGGAGAGAGTGGTTGTGTAAAACAGGCATTTTTTCCAGTTCAAAAGATAATTGAACTCTCTGATTCACAAGCTCTAGTTTTTTATCCTCTCTGTCCTCTACTATGTTATTGCACAGTCCCCCTGGTCCTCCCCAAGCTCCCAGGTTAAAGCTGCCTCATGAGAGGGGCCTTTGGACACTGGGTAGTGGAAGTGTCTGACCAAACTGGAAAAGTGCTCAAGTCCCAGGACATAGACTGTGATTAGATAATCTGATGGCCAGTTTCTTATCACTTGGGGTTTTTTAGGTTTAAATTGAAGGCAGGAGCCAGCTGGGTTAAATTTCCAGTCAGATGCGGAGGAGATTAGATGAGTGGTTTGCAGGAAAGGGAAGTAATTTATCTCATCATCTGCAGTTGGCACGGAGGGCCAGCGCTGGGAGGGCTTTGGGGCAGCAGCACTGATGACTTTTGGCCGGGAAGGGCTGAGTTCAGGCTGTGGCTCCATGGCAACCTCGCTGTCACTGCCGGACTGACTGCTGCCCCTCCGCACAGCAGCGCCAGAAAGGAAAAGCTGCAGGTTCCTGGCGTTAGAGGGCAGCACCATGAGAAGCCTTTCTTCCCTAGCAAGGAGGGTAGGACTGTTTCAAGCAGAAAAAGAAATGCTGCCCATGCTAAGCCTGAAAAAACTAATTTCAGACTATTCGAATATGTTTGTGTAAGAAAGAGCAATTTCTTCATCATCAACAATATACAGGTCTTGCTAAACCAATGGCTTACAATTTTATTGTAAGATTTCAGAGTGGAAAATACAATCCAGATAAAGAATAATTAAAGAGGATTTTCCTACCAAAAAAAAGTGAGAAATCTGACTTTAAACTGGTCTGAAGATATGGATCTTAATCTGCAAAAACCTGAAGGCATTAATCTTTTGAGAAAATATTTGCATATGCATATTATAAGCTTGTTTGGGGATTATGCACTGGGTGGAGACTGTATTATGCAGACACTAATGAAAGAAAAAGTAAGCTTTGTAAACATGTTGTGTATTAAAACTGTACAATATATTGCAAGGGTGCAGGTAAGCTCAAGGTACCACAGGGAACTTGCAACAGAGGTGGTGCTTTCCATTGTACAAATGGCACATGTTCGTGTGTGCAGGCCAGATAAATTCTGTGACACAGCACAGGAGCTTCATCAGCCTCTTCCATGCTTCTGCTGGAGAAGGTGCAAATCCTAGAAGTCCCTTTGGTTGTGCCCTCCAAAATACAGCCAGCTTCTTTCCTCATTGTAGAGAGGGGCTGTGCTTTGAAAGTGAGAAATGCTGAAGGAACAGACCAGGAGTAATGTGAAGGGATTTTGTTCTCCGATGTGGTGTCTGCTGTAACTTTGGTGATGGTGTTGGGGTGATGGCTTCAGTGATACTGACTACATTCATGTCCCAAACCCACTGTTGCAAAATTTCACTACAAGTTTGTTAAAACTTGCTTAGAATAAACAAAAATGTTCATCTATCATGTGTCGCAGAAAACTTTTATGAAAAATCCTTTCCTTAGGATTTTTCCTCCTGAGAAGCTGGGAGGCCTCAGGAACAAGATGTAAACAATGATTATCTGCTGCTGTGGAATGCAACAGGTGCATCTGGGATTGGTCTCATGGGGTTGTTGCTAATTAATGGCCAATCACAGTCAGCTGGCTTGGACACAGGGCCCGAGCCACAAACCGTTGTTATTCATTCCTTTCTATTCTATCCTTAGCCAGCCTTCTGGTGAAACCTTTTCTTCTATTCTTTTAGTATAGTTTTAATGTAATATGCATCATAAAATAATAAATCAAGCCTTTGAAATATGGAGTCAGATCCTGGTCTCTTCCTTCAACATAAGACCCCTGTGAACACTGTCACAATCATACTAACTGGTATCAGTTATAAAAAAGGAGATACAAGTTGGTGGCTTATCTCTTATACCTGGAAATTAGCCATGACTGGACAGCACTCATGTCACATTTTTAATGCAGTACAAGTACACCTGACTCTAAAAACCAGAAAGGAGCCATGGTGCTGGGCACCAGGCAAAGGACACAGGACAGACATAAACTGTGCCTTCCTGGCCTGTGGGTTAGCAAAAAACATAATATATGAGCAAACAGACTGAAAAATCATTAAGAAGTCTGCTTTTATTGAAGCAAAGCAATATGTTGCAATATATAAAAATTGATTCTTTCAGGCTTCCAGAGATATTAGAGAAGCATTACAGAGAACATCACATTTGCTACTAATTCTTAAAAAAACCTGACAACCCAAGCCTCTAAAAAAAAAAGCCTTTGAAGCAGTTTTGATAGTGCTGTTTTAATACATTTTGATGAGACAGGACTTTCTGTGGCAGCAATTTATAAATACTGGTGGGCAGATTGATTAAAATGAAACAATTACAGTCTACACTAATGAACCTAAAAAAAACCAAAAAACACATTTTTGTGAAGGTCAAACAATAGCTGGAGAAGCTACCTTAGACTATGATCCTTGATGGGCACATTTTGAATATACTAAATTTTCTTACTCCTAAAGTCAATGGTGAGAGTAATGAGGTAATGTAATGCTTTACCTTTCTTGTCTTTATAATAATTTAGTTCAAGCAAGCTTTAGGAAAATCACACTTTCATTTCAAGATCCAAAAGATCAATACAGCAGTATACATTTAGTGCTTGAGGGAAATTTACTAAAAGTTGTTTCATGATGAAAATGCCAAAGGCAGATGCTTTTGTTCAATCTGTTGCTTTGAAGCGACCTTGTAATCTTAATTCCACATTAAAGACTCATGGCCATTAAATCAAACAAAGGCAGTAGGGGTCCCTGTAGAATGATGCTATTTAAAACCCCCCACAGTATTAACACATTTTAGCATAGTAGTCTGTATAATTACTTTGGACTAGCAGATGATCCTACAATGTATGAAAGACTTTGACTCAAATACATACAAAATCTATCTGTTGTTCTTTGCCTAGCCAGTGCTCCCCCATCCAAGTGAAGTGTCACAGACACATTTTATGAAAAATCCTTTCCTTAGGATTTTTCCTCCTGAGAAGCTGGGAGGCCTCAGGAACAAAATGTAAACATTGATTATCTGCTGCTGTGGAATGCAACAGGTGGATCTGGGATTGGTCTCATGTGGTTGTTTCTAATTAATGGCCAATCACAGTCAGCTGGCTCAGACTCTCTGTCCAAGCCACAAGCCTTTGTTATCATTTTTTCTTTTTCTATTCTTAGCCAGCCTTATGATGAAATCCTTTCTTCTATTCTTTTAGTATAGTTTTAATATAATATATATCATAAAATAATAAATGAAGCCTTCTGAAACATGGAGTCAGATCCTCATCTCTTCCTTTATCCTAAGGCCCCTGTGTACACGGTCACAGAGAAGAGAGCCACAGAGTGTTTCAGCCAGCAAGGTCCTACCTTCCAAATTTTTGGAGGAATAATCAGCAGAAAACCAGATCAAGCTGAAGTCATAAAAACAAATCAAGCTCAACTTAGAACAATTCCTGTGCTGATAAATCAGCATTTCCCATTTCTGTTTTTTTTGGTGGCATGTATGATATGGAAGCTTTCTGGATATTTAGAAAATTGTTTGAAACTTGTATTGAAATCATATATCAAGTAAGGGTTTACTAGGGAGGGTGACCTTAGTCACTGAGCCTCAGACCCTGTTCCCCACTCCATGTCATGGTACTGGCAGCTCAAGGCTTCCTCCTGTGGTACCACGTTCTCAGTTGGCTCTGTGATCTTTCACAGCAGCCCCAGATGATTGGGTCTCTGAACAACTGCATTTTCCCAAAGCACAAGAGAAGTTCAGGCACTGCAGCACACAGAGAGTATTTAGCTCCAGTATTTGACACCACTCTAGGCTGGAGGGCAGAAGGAGAATTGATGCTCCCCAAGCACATGCTGTGACTACAGCTGCAGCATCCTTCCTTTTCCACTGGCACATATTTGGACTGCATCTGCCCTTGTTAACTTTGGATTTTCATCTATTGTACTCTAAAACCAGCAAATGCCTTGACCTGTATTCACAACAGTTGTGTAATTTTCATGTAATAAAAGGAAGTCTATTAACCTAACATTCTTTCTTTTCAGCTGAGGTAACAGAAGCAATCAGCACTGATGGTGCTGAACTCTCAGATCCTGCCTGGACAGCAGTATGAAATAGAGAGGGCTAGTGCAGAATCCCATCACATGTTGCAGTTTTGCATCTCTTGTACATCCAAACTGCTACAGTGGGAATTCTGAAGCTGCCTGAATTACAAAATCAGCCCTTCAGCATGAGAGAGGATGTTTTTGCTCACAGAGAGAGTCCTACTGGGGTAAGTGACAGTAATGGTCAGTCAAACCTTGGTGTGAGGGAAGTGTTCTAAACTCAGCCTCTCAGATATGAATGTTTACTCCTCTCAGTTGCAGAGTCAGGTGCAGCATGGAGAGAATCAGAATTGTCTCTGTGTGCAATAAGGCTGGGCTTGCTCCCAGTCTGGCAGCCAGTGCCATTCCTGTGGCTGCCGTTTCAAGTATTGCCACCTTGCACATGAGTTTAAGTTGTGCACAGTGCAGCACTTTTATTCTTTCAAATCCTGGGACAGAAGAACAGGATATTTCTTTTCCCCTAATGAATGTGGTCTTATTTCCTGCTGAGATTTAATATACTGCAGGTAACTTCTAAACGTGGTGATTGTTTTTGGAAGGCAGGTAAAATGACCAAGAAGGAAATTAAAATAAACAAGACAGAGACCCAGAAAACTCATTTTAGAGAGCAGATACTACAATGCAGGAGACTTTTACTCTAGAAAGGGCAAGTGTAGGGCTAGGAAAGGAGAGAAGGGAAGGATGAATGCCCAAATGAAGGTATTTGGAAGAGTGCCTTGAAGGCTTTAGTCTTTTCTCTCTAGTCTGAGAGGAGAAGGAAAAGCAAAGTGAGCTTCCCAGCCTCCACCCAATGATTCTCCTGGAACCTAAGCAGAAGGAAGCTCCTCTAGGGAACTGAAAGCAGTAAAATATTTCACTACAGTTCACTTTTTTTTTTTTCAATCTGCAAAAACGGAGCGAAGTTTTTGCAATTCAGTAACTTATCGACTATTTCTGAAGTGGGGCTTTATCCATGAATCTGGACCCTAAAATAAGTATTGTTACTTGTGAAATGTGCAGTTCATGAAAGAAACTTTTCATCATATACATTTAGTACTAAAGGTCTCTGATTCTTGGATGTAAAATCATGAAGAGCTAGAGAATGACTGCTTGACTTTTCTGGTTTTATCAATTTATATGCACCTATCCAGACTTCCTGAAATCAATCTTTGCCTATCACTGCCCTGCAGCTCTCACACACCACCCCAGAGCCAGCTGTGCATGAGTAGCTGCAGTTTTCTCACAACTTCTAGAGGACAATATGACCAAATGAGAAAAAGAGGCTTAACTGTGCATGTGTCTTAGTGACAGTGCACTGATTTTTCACAACACACATGAACTTTAAGCTTCATGTATTTTATGATCATACTCTGCCTTTGCACTGCCCTGCACTCCTCTCTTTCCTGAGTGTTTGTGGTGGAAGCAGCTGATTATTTCAGGTATCACAGTATTTATTTGGAGATCAGTGCCAGGCCAGCAGAGCAGTGGCATTACTGAGCAGCCCTAGAGCAAGGGCTCACACTTTGTTTCCAGGGAGGGAGGGAGGGAGGGTTCCTGCCCAGCAGAGCTGCATCTATCTCTGCAGAGCAGCAGACCCTGTGTTCAGGTCACCGAGCAGAGCTCCAATCTGTCATTCTTATCTGGTGTTTCATGTTCCTGGCTATTTGCTTTTGCAACTGCTTCGAGTCATTCGACATGTGAACCCTGGACTATGATAGTTTCTTCAGGTATCTTGTAATCTTGAAACAAGAGCAAGTAATTTTGAGGCAAGAACGAGTAATTTCGGGTTCTGACAAAATCTGTGTGAATAGCAAAAAAACAGCAGGGTGGAGCGAGCCCAAGGGCTGGCGATGGCTCCAGCACACCGTAGCCCAAGGCTACTGTTAAAACACCTTCAGCACTTCAAAATAGAGGTGTAAAACAGCTCTTCCAGGGCTTACAGCAGAACTGCACATGAAGTGGATTTTTCAGGAAGCGTTAATTAGGGAGAGGTCAGCGGTAGGGCAGCCATCCCTGTAAAAAGTTGTATTTACACGATGTTATATTGGCTTCGAGGCCTGGGTTGTTCCTTAGAAGCCAGCATGCGCGGAGAGGGCCGGGGATTATCCCTCAGGACGGAGATGGTCCCTCAGGACGGCACTTCCCGGGCTCGGGGGGTCCCGGTGCAGTGCCAGCCGGGCCTGTGGCGGGGCCGTGAGGGCAGCGCGTGGCTGGGCCGTGAGGGGAGCGCGGAGCTGCCGTGACAGCAGCGCAGGGCGGCCGTGAGGGAAGCGTAGGGGCTCCGTGAAGGCAGCGCGGAGCTGCCGTGAGGGCAGCGCGTAGCGGGTCCCTGAGGAGAGCGGAGCGGGGCCGTGAGGGGAGCGTAGCGGATCCGTGAGAGCCGCTCCGCCCGCCCCGCGCTGCGGCGCAGCCGCCACGTGACCGCGCAGGGCCGGCGAGCGAACATGGCTGCGGCGGAGGGGTGAGTGTACGCCGGACCGGCACCGGGACCCCCGGGCCCCCCGGGCCCCGCGACCGCCGGCAGCCCGCTCCCTGCGAGGGCCATGGCGCGGCCGGTGGGGGCCCGCAGGGGGCCCGGTGCGCCAGCAGTGTCCCGGGCCGGCGGCGGGGCCGGGAAGGCAGGGCACTGGCTGGCGCCGCGCTGAGTTCTCTGGACCCGGGCTGAGTGCTCCGGACCCGGGCTGAGTTCTCCGGACCCGGGCTGAGTGCTCCGGACCCGGGCTGAGTTCTCTGGACCCGGGCTGAGTTCTCCGGACCTAGGCTGAGTTCTCCGGACCCGGGCTGAGTGCTCCGGACCCGGGCTGAGTGCTCTGGACCCGGGCTGAGTTCTCCGGACCCGGACTGAGTGCTCCGAACCCGGGGTTTTCCGAAAGGATTTCGGGTTTTGCGCGGGGCGGTGGCAGAGCTATGAAGGGTCCCACGGGCGGGTTGGCTCGCAGTGCCGCGTCCCCAGCCGTGCGTAATCCTTGAAGTTGTCTGAGGTTTGGAAGTAATGCTTAAAGGTGGCTCGGATTGCACAGCACAAGGGTTTTCCCACATTTTATAGCAAAATTCAGCCATTTCTTGGTGCTGTAAGAAAGTACCATTATAACTGGATCAGAACGAAGGGGGAAGTTTATGTTGTTGCCGGACACGGGTCAGGCTGGGGCTCGGGGAGCTCGCTGCCCTGCGGGTCCCCCGGCTCTGGTGTCCCCAGCGCTGCCCGGGCCCCGGCACCATCCCGGGCTGGGCTGCCAGGAAGGACATGGAGCGGTGCCGGGACTTTGAGCTGTCAGCTTCACAATAAACACTGAGTTGGCCGTGAAGAACATACCCATTTTATACCATGAACAGCCGTAGTTGCCATTACTGTTTGTTGAATCACCCCTTTCCTTGTGCTAGGCCTCTTGAGCTTCACATATGGGATGTGGAAACAGTGTTGGAAATTGTTTATGCTTCAGGCTGGTGTTGATGAATCTCTTGCTCAAAACAGACAAATAAATAAGGTCTGGTCAACAAGTGGTAATTTACTGAAAAGTAGTTTCAGTGTTTTGTCATCTTCTTTGAAATCTGGATCCTCTCTGTGGGATCTCAGTAGAACAGAAATGGCAGTCCATGAATTTTCTGTTCAAAAAAACCAGAAGTACACAAAGTTAACTGAAAAATCAGAAATAAAATAGGAGTTTTAGTTACCAGTGTGTTCTGGTGGTTGCTTTACAACAGATCCAAAATGTTAGATGCGTCATATAGTACCAGAATGTACGCTCTTTAAAATATAAGACTTCTGAAATAAGCATTGAAAATCAGGAGCTCCAGGCAAAGGGAAAATATCTTAAGAGAAACAGATGTAGTTTAATGTTCCTAGCTATATTTCACTTGCAGTATAATAAAATAAAAGAGCTTGTCTGTGAGCTTGGGCCTAAGTGATCATAAAAATTGTATGTGACAGCCAGCAGGAAACTGTCAGCTACTGTGGGAGGCCTTTCCCTGACTGAGCAGTGGTTAATGCTGGTACCAGACTGGAGAAAACAAGGGAGCTGAGCTTCTCTTGCCCTGTTTTGTTCTTGCAGGTGTCCACTTTTGACAGCAGCTAAGCTTTATTTGCAAAAGCTTGCATGGCTTCAAAGAGTTGTGCACCACAAAGCAGTGCTTGTATCAAACACCCTTCTTTATCAAATGTGTAACTTCACATGAGAGTTTTGGGTTGAGTTTGGGGCTGGATGTGCTGGAGTCCTTGTGCTAACAGAAGAAGACTTTGAAGGACCAGCCAATGTATTGTATTAATTAAATTCTGATAACTCTGCTGAAGCAAGTCCAGAGGAGGCCACAGAGTTGATCAGAGGACTGAAGTGTCTCTCGTGAGAAGACCAGCTGAGAAAATTGGGGCTGTTCTGGAAAGGAGAAGCTGTGTGGAGACTCCCAGCACCTCCCAGTACCTGAGGGGGCTCCAGGGAAGCTGGAGAGGGACTGTTCAGCAGCAGCTGCAGCGACAGGGCAAGGAGTGATGGGTAGAAATGGAAAGAGAGGAAGTTTAGGCTGGATATTAGGAAGAAATTCTTAACTGTAAGAGTGGTAAGATACTGAAGGAGGATGTGGATGCCCCAGCACTGGCAGTGTTCAAGGCCAGGCTATGCAAAGCCTGGTCTAGTGGGAGGTGTCCTTGCCCATGACAGGGATGTGGGACAAGATGATCTCTGAGGTCTGTTCCAACCCATTTTATGATTCTGTGATTTATGTGTCTTGTGAGATATAACTGAGTAATTAGAGATCATGGGCCAAAATGAAAAACTTGTAGTTTCTTCCCTAGAGAGAATTTTATGTCAGTTTTTTTCCAAGGTGAAGACCATGGTTTTACATTGCTTACACTGTAGTTGCATGTGTATTTGTAGGGTTGATACACATGTGAGGCAGTTACATGTGAGAGTTACACTTAATTTACTACAAATCATTTAACAGTCAGTCCTATGTGTGACATTTTTTTCTTGTGATCTTGAGTATTGTGAGAGTTCTGTTTCCCAGTTTTTATCTGCCATGGAAAGCTGGTTGTACAGCCATACACCTTTTTGTAAGACTTAAATGCCCCTGTCAGTATTGTCTGGAAAGAGCTCTCTGTGTTAGCTGTGGAAAGCTTGTGCATGGCTCATGTGTGCCAGGTGAGGGGATCTCTGCAGGCAGAGCAGCACCTGTGGCTGTTCTGCCACGTTGTCAGTCCATCCATGGGGGTGCCATCAGTTTGGTATCTGGGTGCTTGCAGGAGAAAAAAAGAGAACAAGAGCTATGGAGGCAGCAAACTCCTCTAAGCTGAATATTGTCCCTAAAACCTGGCTGGTTTTCTGTGCAGAATTCCAGTTGTGAAGGTCGGTGTATTTCTGGCAGGCTCACTCTGTGTGAGGTGTGAATTAGCGAGTGCTCAGCAGGAACCTGAGAACAGAGCAGGATTTACACAGCCCAGCCCGTGCTGCAGGGTGCAGCATGCTCAGCTCTTGTGATTTCTACAGCAGCCTTGAAACAGAGGCCAAGGCCGTGGCCCTGAGGGAACTGTGCCACTCTCAAACTACTGCAGAGACCCTGCTCTGCTGTGAGTAAGTACTGTACCATCATATTCAGGGAAAGTGGGAACTGTGCCACTCTCAAACTACTGCAGAGACCCTGCTCTGCTGTGAGTTAGTACTGTGCCATCATATTCAGGGAACGTGGGAACTGTGCCACTCTAAAACAACTGCACAGACCCTGCTCTGCTGTGGGGTAACACTGTGCCATCATATTCAACAGGGAAAGTGGGATCTGTTATGTCCAAGGAAGAACACACTTTCACTCAGAGAAAATGTGCACAAGAACTGTCATTTTGCACTAGAATGCAGTTCAGCTTCAGCATTACGATCCCAGTAAAAGGCACATTTCAGTGGCTTATTAAAATTACTGGTATGGATTGCTGCCTGATGTCATTATTTCTCCTTAAGTGTCATTTGGATTGTCAAAGGTTTGAAGTATAATAAAAGCATTAATATTAGAGTTAAGGGAGATGAAAATGTGCCTTTGTAGCAGCTTCCTCTGAACTCCAGGGTGTAGGAATAGGCCTGGAGGAGAGAGGTCAGAGTTCTCTCTTTTTTCTTTTTTTTTGTAAATCTCAGAAGATCCCCAAACTTGTGAAGTGAGTAAAATTGCAATGAAGGTGACTTTTTTCCTTACTTTGAAGCAAAACATGAGACAGGCTGTGCTGCAACCTCTGCCTGTTAGTTTTTTGGGTTTTTTTTAATCAGCAGATACAAAGATCTGAGAGAAACATGTGATATAAAGGTATCTGATGATGTTCCTCCTCTCTTTTATAAATGCCCCATAAGGTGAGCACATGATTTCCAGGCTGTTGCATGTACTTACTCCAAGGGATGATCATGCTTGGAAACAGCATTTTCAGCCTTCTGTGCATTGCCGAGTTCCTGAGCCACAGCCTTGAAGGCCTTGCCTGTTTTTTGTTTGAGGTTCACTATCTGACTTTAAACCTTCAGTAGCTTTTGCTAGGATTGTATGAATTTGCTTCCTTCTTCCTNGATCTGAGAGAAACATGTGATATAAAGGTATCTGATGATGTTCCTCCTCTCTTTTATAAATGCCCCATAAGGTGAGCACATGATTTCCAGGCTGTTGCATGTACTTACTCCAAGGGATGATCATGCTTGGAAACAGCATTTTCAGCCTTCTGTGCATTGCTGAGTTCCTGAGCCACAGCCTTGAAGGCCTTGCCTGTTTTTTGTTTGAGGTTAACTATCTGACTTTAAACCTTCAGTAGCTTTTGCTAGGATTGTATGAATTTGCTTCCTTCTTCCTACAGGCACAGTTACCCCAAAACAAAAATTTATGTTGTTCTTCCAGGCTGTGCTGATGTGCTGCAGCTCTTGTGATGATTACCTGCCTTGTGAGGGGCTGTCAGATGTGTGTTGCAAGGAATAAAAAGCACATTTAGGTTTTGTGCACCATCAGCTGAACTTGTAAGCAGATATTTTGAAAATTGGATTAGCAAGAGCAATCCTTTACCTTCTAAAATTACTTATGCTGTTACATCAAGTGGTTATGAGCAAGTAAAATAAAGTATTTTATTAGGTCTTTTATGCTGTGGCTGCAGTAGGAAATTACAGGGTTTACATTTCTGAGGTTGATAGTCTTTTAGGAGGTTATGCAGCTATAAATCAAAGGTTACCTTTCAGATTGCCCATGAAAGCTATATAATAATTAAGATGTGGAGCTTTGCTCCTCTAAGGTTAAGTACTTTGGTGCTTGGTTCATTTCTTGTCATCTTAACGTAGTAACAAGGTAACTGCACCTTTCTGGCATCTCCTGTAAAGCATAGAAAGTGATCGTCCAGTCAGGCTTGGAGAAGCTGAGGTGGGGGGACAAATTGGACTTAAATAATAGGATTTTATGGATAAATTTTATTGATAATTTCTAATACTGAAGCTCCAAAGCACAGCTTTGCTATTTAAGCATAAAAAACCACCCCCAAAACAAACTGCTTTTAGATTCTTCTCATAGAATCTGGTTAAACTCCTCCCTCTGCTCCATATCCTAGAAAAGCTGTAGTGTTTCTACTGGGAAATCTCCAAAAGGTGCACTTATGGAGCTGAAACAAATGGCAATGAATCAGCCACATATTCTTGAGGTACTTTCAACATCTAAAATTCCTTAGTAACAGCGAGCTCTCAGCTTTTAAACTGTGTCCCTGCAGTTGCAGCTCTGTTGAGCACAATCTTTCAGAAGCTTTCTGGGCTGCCTCAGCACATTTGTGTGGCCTTAGGGACAAGTGGAGGTGCTCAATCCATGCTCCTGTGGCCAAGTGTTTGAGTTCAGTCACTGGCTGAAGCTGCTTGTGTGTGTTCAAGAATAACCATACATAGACAGAAGAGATTTGCCCATCCTGTGCATGGGAAGTGCTGTTGTCCTGTGTCTGCTGTCCATGATCTTTTCTCTCCACTCCCTGTTTCCCAGAAGGACTTACTGTAAACTTCCACTTCTGTTTTCAGCACCTCAGAACTGATTTTCTACCCTCCTGCTTTGCCTCTCCTCAGCTGACACGGGCTGTGGTCACTTTGTGTTGCATTACCCAAAGGGATGTGGTGAGGGATGTGCTGTGGGCTGGAGCTGCAGCCAGCCCTGTCTGCTGTTTCCACCTGTGAAAAACGCCAATCACTTGTTTTTTAAATTTTAAAAGTTTAAGAGTAATAAAATGGTTATAAAAATAGTAATACAATTAGAGTAATAATAATTTGGACAATTTGAATTAGGACAATATGAGACAATAGAAACAAAG
>WBNQ01013859.1:47507-65461 GCA_013401375.1 Spizella passerina
ACATAGTACAGTTTCTATTTTACATTTTATTATAACCTAAAACTATATTTAACACGCTACTTAAGAGAATTAATACAGCATTACTTTCTAACACAACACGTAGAATATTCATTTTAATATTTGCAAAAAGCCAATCATAAAATACATGCATTTTTCACATACCTTTTTCCTTTGGTCCTTGTGTGAGCAGTGCTTGGTGTTTGCTTGAGAGCAATGTGTGTCCAACAGCTCTTCCCCAGGAGTGATGAGCCTCTTGTTAGTAGAGTTGAATTAAACTAATGAACACTGTGCATCTAAATTGTGCTAACCACTGTCTTTGCCATTAACTGTCTATTGAAAAAATCTCTTCTAGACCCTCCTTTTGGCTGGGGAATGAGACTTTGAAGGTGCCTGTGGCGCTCTTTGCCTTGAACAGAAGGCGGCTGTGTGAACGCCTGAGGCAGAATAAGGATGTCCAGAAGAATTCAATAGTTCTGCTGCAGGGTGGAGAAGAAACCCAGAGATACTGTACTGATACTGGTATTGTGTTTCGCCAGGTAAGAGCTGAATCCAGCTTCAAATTAAGAAACTTTCTTCTACTGCATGGATTTCTAAATGATTTGAAATTATTTTCTCTATCTCTCAGATGTGCATTGTCTTGCTTCACTTAAATAAATTGGCTTCTTTATCACATTGCTTCTTTAGCTTTGAGTTGCTCTCACTTTCAGTGCTTTAGTGCAGGCTCATGTAAAGGCTTAAACCTGTTCAAGGCCTTACTGCTCATCAGTGTTTGACTGTAATCTTGAAGACAGCAGTAGAATATTTCTTCATTTTTTCAGTCTTGTCTGTGACCCAAAACCCAACCTTCTTTGTGTAATAAAACATGTTACAGTGGACCTAAGCTGAATTAATTAATAGAAAAGTATATTTCATGGTTTTATAAAACAGCAGCCTATATCTTGGAATTTACAACATGTGTCTTCTTAAATTAGACTCTTCCTTAAGCACCCATGTGTTCTTCTGTCACAAATAGGACTTAACATGTTTTGGGGATATTGATGTAAAATAACTCAAATTATATGTATCCCATACCCTGCACAGTTTCTGCAGCACTTTGTTTTGTGAATTTAATTGAGCTGTTGTATGCTATGAAGAAACAAACCCAGTAAATTCTAATTTAGATAGCACATATCCTTATGTAGTTATTAGTGTGGTTTTAGAGGAGATGCACCTTTCAGGGTAGTAGAGCATATGCCTGTCCTTACCAAAATTAAATCCTGTGTTATTTGGTGTTTTGTTGTTTGCTTGCTTGTTCTTGAAATAACTCTTGGCTGAGGGCTGTTCCTAGTGCAGCTTCCTCTTCTCTGGGGAAGGTTGGGCTTTCACTTCAGCACTCTGCCTTTGCCACCCAATGAAGCTGCACTCTGCTTTTGCCTTGTCTCTTGTGAGGTGGTTGTTTCTCCCTGATCATACATTCCCTAATTCTAGATTGGTGTAGTGTATGTTTATTGTGCTGAATTAACCTCTTTGTGGTAGTTCATTAATCTCTGATCCTTTCCAGTTGCCAGCAAAGGGATTTGTATTATTCTAACCTAAAACTAACCAGTCTGAAAAGGTTTAGACATAAACCACTTCTCCTGCTCCAAAAACAAGAGATCTTTTCCAGATATGTGAAATTAGGAATTAGTATGTGCTCTAGTGTATTTTTAGAGCTAGTAGAAGTGAGGTCTTCCTTCTAAGAATATATTTTGTTTTAACCTAGGAATCTTACTTTCACTGGACTTTTGGAGTAACTGAAGCAGGCTGCTTTGGAGCAGTAGATGTTGATACTGGAAGATCTATGCTTTTTGTTCCACAACTCCCTGAAAGCTATGCTGTTTGGATGGGAAAGTAAGACCTATCTCTTAACTGCATTCTGGTGTATCCAAATACTTTATATAATGTAACTGCCTGTAGAGCTCAAGTGTTGTGTCATTTAATCAGATTCCACCAAATCACGCCCTGGGAATGATATATTCATGGAGTGATACATACAAACAGAGATACAAAGCATGATCAGTAGATATTGATCATGTGATTTGAAATGATCCACCACCCTTTGGAACACAATACCCTTGGAATTGGAGCCCGTGAATCTCATGGTAGCTCTGAATGGAAGGTGAACCATAAAGAAAAGTCAGCATCTTGTGTTGAGCCCAAGCAAGTCAAATAATAAAGCAGGATTTTTCAAGCTGCTTTGCCAGTTTGCAGCAGCCTTAGCTAATTAAGCTTTCTGAATGGCATAAGGTAGTTTAGCCTCTGATAGGTTTTTTAAAATGAACTCACAGACATGAAAATGTGCTTTTAATGCTATTCTATGATATGCCATAAACATCTCTCCATCCACCTTGGTAGTAAATGCTGCACAGTGCCATAGTAGTGGAGGAATTGATTTATTTATGTGTTCATTTATTTTCTCAGTCTTAATTGTATTTATACCCTCTACCAATTTTTGTAAATTTTTGTATCATCTACATTGTCTCAGAACATTGGATTGCTTCTAATTTAATCTTTTGACAATCTGCTTCACTTCTAATTGAAGCTATCACTTATATTTTAATGCTAATTTTGGGAAAAGGAAAACAGTTGTAACTGATCCCATGTGCTGAACTGTGTCAGACCATATGGCAGGGCATGGCTGCTGTCTTCTCAGAGAGTTTATATGAATTTGACTGTCTTAGACCTGTCTGGGGACTGAAATTGTGATGGCATAAAAATCTGCCTCCTGCTGTCTGAAAGATTTTAGCTGTGAGCCACACCTGTCTGGGAGGGCAGGTTCTGTAATCCCCCCATGTGCACTCCCTGAAATCTGTTCCCTCTTACAGACAAAGTTTTTTCCTATCCTTAGGTTCTCTCCTGCTAGTTTCATACCCACACTGATTGTGCCTAATCTAAAAAAGCTTAAATATTATTGAAATTCCAGCATCTCATTTTGCATTCTCAAACAAAATATTGTGGTGCTTATAACTAGTGGCCTTTTTGATTTGTTTGTGCAGCACTTGTTATCTGTCCATTTACAGAATTAATTAAGTCTAGTTAAAAGTTGTCATTGTTTGTGTCTTCTTGCAGAGTATAACAAATGGTCTTTGTTGTTTTTTAAATTCTTGTGCTTACCCTTCCTGAATGCCTCTGTTTGAATCTTGTTTCCTCTCCTGTCAGCCGTGGTCATGTACTTTTTCTGCTTGTCAGAAGGAGGATGGGTGAATAACTCATTTGTGAGTCAGTAGCAGTTCTGCTTCATAAGTTGGTTGGCAGTGGGTCCTGCTCACAGCTGGGGACTGTGTTCCTTCCCAGAAGATTCAATTTTAACTCAAAATTAGCACTGAAAGAAAAACACAAGTAAACATGCCTTCCATCCATTGCAGTTCATTACTATAGTTTGCCTTGGAAGTGCTTATTCAGGGCCCATGGCAGGCACTGTCTGCCCACTGCAGAGGCAGTCATTTAACACCAGTGAGGCACAAATCAGTGTAGTTTTTGTGTGGTATTTGAGGGGTATCAGAGGTCTGCAGCTAGTCTGTGTTCATGGCTCAAGGTGGAGTTGCTTTGCCTGGTGTTTATTCTGCTTTCTATATAAGACAGATGAATTTGGGCAGAAATACATAGATTCTCTTCAAATTAATGCAAAAGGCTCTTAACTGCAATTTGACCACTGCTGTATTACTAAATGTATCATTTGATGTGTTGTGCCTTCACTTCACTGAAGAACACATATTTGAGTTGAAGCACAGTGTGGATAATGTGAAGAAGAGTTAATAATTCAGAAGGGTTAATCTTTTTGCCCTGATGTAACACAGAAATGGGGCTCCTTGACTTCATTCACTGCAGTGTTGCTGTGGCCACAGCCAGTGCAGTACCTGGGAGTGTTTGCTTGGAGATCAGCAGGCTGTGCCTTTACAAATGACACCATGAGCTCTGTGATTCTCCCAGCCTCACCACTGCACTTGTTTCCATGAGTGGTGCTGTGTGTGAGGTGGTGCCAGGGCACTCTGCAGGACAGACAGGCATGGAGGACAGACAGACATGGAGGGGGGATGCACCACTCTGGGCTGGGGTCAGCCACAGCCCAGCACTGAGCAGTACAGGTGATGAGGGGATTGCTGCTTTGGAGGTGTTATGGACTGGTAGGACTTCATGCTGAATGTGTGTGCTCTGAAGATGTGTAGAAATGGTTGTAAGGCTACCTTTCAGAAGTCCTTCAAGCCAAAATAACCTCTGCAGTTTTCAAAGGAAGGAGAGATTTAGTTTAACTCACATACTATGGACCTTCTCCAAAAAAACCCAAAGCCTCCTAAGGTGGCATTGCAGAATTGTTGTGAGGGTAATTGTAGGACTGGTGGTCCTGTGTTCATGGAGGTGATCACAAAAACACTGCTCTGGTTTTAAATTATGGCTGTGGGCATTTCTCCTGATGTTGGGCCAGCCAATTTCTCAGTTGCTGGCTGGAAAAACCTTTTCAAGTAAGAGAACCACTTTGCCTGTCTCTTGACCTGTGCCTCTGCCTCTGCCCTTCTGTCATTTGTAAGGCAGAAACACAGACTCTGAGCTTAGTGGGTGGCTTTTCTGCTCCTGAAGAGTTTTCTGTTTTTAGCTTTAGAAGTAAGAGTTTTAGAAATGAATATGGTAATATAGGATAGTAAAGGCTTCAGAAGTGTAAATATTTTGTAAATGTCCTTTCTTGGCACAGTCTTACCTAATCAAGTTTCTGGTGCAACAAAGCTGTTAGCCATCATTTCTGTTCCTAGAAAGCATTGAGTTGGTATGACTGCATGCCTTCACAAAGACTTCAGTTTTGCTAATTAATGCTGCACCTGCCATTTACCTCCTTAATTATAAATGACAGACCTAGTCAGTGTGCTGATTAAAGATATTTTATAAAGTAAAACATACTGTACAGCAGCTGCTTTCTGTGGAGAGCATGCCAAAATGACTTAATAGCCTTGCCACATAGAGTGCTTTTAATGGGAGACAGAAAGTATTTAACCCTTTCACACCCTAACTTTAGAAACACATCTTAAATGTATTATTGCTTCAGAAAAATAAAATGGTGCTGTGGTGCCCATTAGTGGTGCAATTTCCTGTGTTTTCTCTGAAGCTCTCCTGGATGACTGGTAAGCATTGCAGCTTTAAGCTGACTTTAGTTGCACTCACTAAGTTGCACCTTTAAATTCACTCACCATAAGTAATGTTTTTCTGTGAATTTGATTGAAAACTCTCTGTGTGTTCAAAGCTGAACCTTGGATTAGCACTTGGAGCTGTAATAAAGCACATGAAATGCTTTGCAAATGTTAGTTATTTCTCAGTGACCTAATGAGGAAGCTCTTTAAAACATTGTCATAAATTTCAAGTAGGTTACAACCAAAATCAACCTTTGGTTTGGGTGATTACACTTGACTGACATCAGCAAAGCTGAGTAGTTTTACTGCCTTTTAAAAAACTGCAGAAATATATGGTTGGGGGTTTTTGTTTGTTTGCTTTTTTCCCCCTTAAGACTTTTGAAAGGATCAGATACAAGAAAGGATCTGATGTTCGAAAGGATCAGATCAGTACAAGAAAGTAGCCTCTCAGTCTGTGTGGGCTTTTACCCTTTTTTTCTTATAGACTTTTTGGGACTATGAAAATTAGAAGCTGAGAAATTGATTTCTTGATCTCTTCTTCATGGAGATTGGTCAGATTTTGTGGCATTTGTATTTTGAATAATTGTGAGTATTACACTGTGCACAGTGTGGTATGTTTGACTGTAAGGAGGTGATGGAGACTGGTGCATTAATTGCCCTTGCTCTGGCAAGCAGAGGGCAAGGTCTGTAGGAGGGAAGCTGACAGGAGGGGCAGCTCTTTGCAAAGGGAGTGCAGTGTGTGTGCAGGGTGTAGGGAACAAAATCCAGATTACCTTCATTGCTCTTCTTAATGCACATTTTGTAGGAATGAAGGAGTTTTATTAATGTGGAGCATACAGGTCTCCATACCCTGCTCCAGGTCTGTGTTTTTTGGTTTCACCTTCAGAACTGATCTGCCATCTCCTACTATTTTTTATTATAATTTTTTTCTAAAATGAAATATGCTTTTCTTTTTCTGTGTCTCTCAGTTTGATCCTTTACTGCAGTTTGTCACTTCCCAGTCCCACTGAATCTTTATTTTGTTGTTTAAAAAAACCCTAGGTTTTAATGACTTTAAGTCATCTTATTACTGTGTTGTACCAATTGGCATTGCAACTTATCTCAAAGTTTGTTACCATCTGGAAATGTTCTCTGTGGATCTCAAACATGCTCAGTTCTGCTTCTGTTTCTGAGTAGTGTCAGAACTAATTTCAGTCTTTGCAGTATCCCACTAATCAAGACTTGCAGTCCATTTCTGTTTATTGCTTTAACTTCTGGGAGCATTAGTCTAAATTGACACAGCACTTTTCAGTGTGGCAGTTGGAGGGTTTCCCAGCCCAGGGAATGCTCATCTTTTTATCCATTTATTTGTTTTTATTTTCTGCTTTAGACTTTTCCCTTTTCTTATTATGACTAGTCATTGGGTTTCAGGTTGCATTGTAGTGTTTCTGTCCAAGCCAATTTGAGTTGATTTTGGAGAGTAGCAGTCTTGAGAGAGTTTTTTTGTCAAATATTTTACTGTTATTCATGTAGTACATCTGTTGCTTTGCCCTTGATCTGATCCTTTCAAAACTGCACGATAAAGCTGGTTGCTTTTGATTGCCAAGGCTTACTTGTGCAATCCCCCAGGGTGCTCATTTTCCATGATCCCAATTCTCTCCCTGCATTGTGATTTCCATTCTTTGTGCCCCATTCACTTATTATTGTATTTCATAGGATCATAGAATGGCCTGGGTTGGAAGGGACTTTAAAGATCATCAAGTTCCAGCCTCCCACCATGGCAGGGACACCTTCCACTATCCCAGGTTGCTCCAAGCCCTGTCCAGCCTGGCCTGGGACACTTCCAGGGGTGAGACAGCCACAGCTTCTCTGGGCACCCTGTGCCAGGAACTCAGCACCTTCAAAGGGAAACATTTATTTCTAATATATAATCTAAACCTGCTCTAGTTTAGTTTGAAGCTATTCTCCCTTGTCCTGTTACTCCAGGCTCTTAAAAATAGACTTTCTCCCTCCTTCTTTTTGGCTCTTTCAGGCACTGGAAAGCTGCTGTTAGGTCACCTTAAAACTTCTCTTTTCCAGGCTCAACAATCCCATTCTCCCATCCCTCTGCTCATCCTGGAGCCTCCTCTGGGCTCTCTGAGCAGCTCCAGGTCCCTCCTGTGCTGGCCCAGGCTGGGGCAGCTCTGCAGGTGGGAAATCACTGAGGGCAGAGTCCCCTCCCCTGCTGCCCCCAGCCCAGGGCAGGGTTGGGCAGCAGCTCCCCCAGGGCTCCCCCAGGGCTGCTCTTGCTTGACTTGTTCACTCCCAGCCTGGATTGATCCTGAGTGTTGCCCCCACACAGAGGCAGCTCTAGCACTTGGTCTTGTTAAACCTCATGGCATTCCCATGTCCAGCTGCCCAATTTCCCTGTGGATAAATTACTTTTTCAGAATAATCCGTGTCTGGATTGCTCTTGCCACTTTACTGACAATTGTTTTCTCTAAAAGCACTGCTCAAATACTCAGACTTCTCAAATGTTCAGTTTAGTCACTGTCCCAGTATTCTCATTGTCCACAACCTTGCTTGGTCTGGGATGAATGTGTATGGTTTTTATGACTTTTTCTTCAGTATTTATTTTTATAAATCTTTGCTTTCTTACGGCTTTCTTAAACAGCTTCAGTTTCTTGTTGAGAAGGCTTGAAACCATAATAGCAATTTGTATCAGCCCATTGATTGGCCATCTCCACCAGCATACACCTTTTAGTGAATGCTCCAGTTGGTGGTTTTGTAAGCATTAAAGTGATTCTTTTCCCTCTCCTCTTTTTGATTCAGGTGTTTTGAGAAAAAAACCAGCACTAAGCAAATCTGTTAGATGATTCTGCACCAGGGTTTTTAATATCCGGGTGTGGCTTCAAACCACAGACTGAGATAGCACGGCTCATTTCAGTGGTGTGGCAGGGAATGCTGATAACCCCCACCAGGCATTTCTTATTTTATACTTTATGTAATGTGCTACCAGGAGTACTGGGTTCAGTGATATAAACTCCTGATAACATTTTGAAATATCAGAGAAGCCAAGTTTTTCTTTTTCTGTAGGCATGCTGTGTGTTTTTTCCACAAGGCCTTGGCTGCTGCTGGTAGGAAGGTGAGCTGCAGCAAAAGAAGTGTCCATGGGGGTTTGCCAGCAGTGCTCAGCAAGGCTCTGCCCCTCCACCCTGCCTGGCCTGAGGGCAGAGCTCTGCTCCTTGCTGCCCTGCATTTGGGAAGGCACTTCAGTGAGAAAAACCTCAAGTGAAATACCTACAGTAGTTCCTGTGTTCTTGCACTTCTGAAATTCCACATTCTTAGCCCTTGATGTTATTTGTTTTCCTTAGGTTTTTTATTCCCTGTGACCTGTCTGTGTGCTCAGGAAGGACTCTCTGAAAGAGTGTGGTCTCTCTTGAGAAACAAAAAAAGGAAAAACAAACCAAACTGATCTGCTAAAGTATGCTAGGGAAGTGTATCATTAATATTAATGCTTCTTAAAAGTTCATTGTGAGTGTAGAGCAGGCAGGATGTGTTTTGCTGCTGTGTGGCCCTTGCTGGAGCTCTGGCAGTCGGAGCAGGTGGTCCCAGCCCCAGCCCTGGGGGACACCAGATGCTGCTGTGTCTGGCAGGGGCAGTGTGACATCGTGGATGCAGCACTGTGTGCAAGGGGAGGTCCTGTCTTTTCTCTGTGCCCGTTGAGGAGTTGTGTCAAATTCATTTAACTTTGTTGTGGTTTGGCTTTCCTTACGAGTTGTGAAATGGGAATGTTACACATCATGCCTTTCCTTCAAAGCTGTTCAGGTCATCTAATGCTGCTGTAAAAATCAGTGCTGCTCTGTCTCATTCTGTTAGCAGTTAATATGGGGGCTGTGGGACATGCTACTGACATTGCAGAGCTTGCTGTGGTGCTTTTATCTGTGGGATATTAAATATTGCTTGTGTCCCCCTGCCCCCAACACTGATGTTTTCCAAAGTACAAGCAGAACATCTGCTATTGGCAGATTTGCTATATAACTTCCTTTGTTAAGGAGCATGAATTGAGCCCAGTGTTTGAGTGAAACACTTACTGCATATAGTGACCTAGAAATTACACTTAATGCCTTAACCACTATAATTCTTACCCTCTTTTTTTGAGAAGAGAGCTTTCTAATGAGTGTATGTCATCAGTTTAATGCTCCAAGAAATCTTTCAGGGATTTCAGTGTGTAAACATTTCCTTAGTCACAGTTCTTTCTGTACAGGAGCCCTTGACTCCAAGGAAGAATTTTATTTGCAGAGAGGAATAAAGCAAAGGTTACCAATTGCAAGTTTCCTGTGTTTTTGATGGGTAGCTCTTGATTGTATCTCTTAAATGTCTAATTGAGACACTGCTGCTTAAGGTAGAATTTATAGAAAGTCTAAAGAACTCTTCAACTTTTAGAAATGCCTGTGGTGGCAGTAGCTGAGCAGGAGCAGTGAGACTGGATACTTGAAGCAGATGAAATAGGGAGCTCAGTGTTTGGCTTTTGCTAGGACTTACTGTGAGGTTCTCCTCAATACTTGATTTCTGATTTCCTCAGTCCAAAATGTGTTGGTGCCCCTGGTTACTCTGATTCTGCATGGTGTGTGTGGCACTGGGAATTCCAGTATCACCCACCCAGCACCTTGTGCCCAGCTGCTGCTCTGCCCCTCACACAGATGGGGCTTCACTTACAATCCTGCTTGCTTCCCAGTCACATCAGCTTGACTTGTCATCTTAATCTTGATTTCTTCTAAAGTCCATTATTTTCTCAGAATCCATCTTACTGCAGACTGTATCAAAGGGACTCTGAGTTTACATGTGCAGGTAGTTTTGTCTTTCAGAGAGTGTAGCAGTAATCTTGAGAGCAGTGGAAAGGGAGCACCATTAAGGTACTCAAAAGGTTGTTGGAGGCTGTCTGTGATACCAGCAAGCCCATTAGTGCTGTTTTGTTTTAAATCTAGCTTGATACCTTTTAATCTTCTTATTTGAGATAGTGAAATTCCTTTTGGATATAAAGGTGATGGCACTTTTTTGGACAAAATCAGGAACATCTGCTGGTGTCTTTTAAAGTGTGCTGTGTTGTTCTTCCTAGCAGTTCTTGACACCCTCTTGTTTGGTTAATGCTTTACCATCTGTTAACTTGATGATACTGTAATGAGAAGGGAGTTTATTGGTGAATTTCTGACAGCATTAAAACATTACTTTTGCATCCCTTTTCCTCTTTCAGCTCTACATACCCTAATGTATTTCTATTCTTCTGCTTTAAATTTTGCCAAGGTTGTTACTCTGTGTTTGCAGTCTCTGGAATTTATACTCTGCTTTAAGCTCATTCTAGCAAGGACTGAGAAATGAGTTGTTGACTGTGTAGAACTTCAAGTGCTGAAGATTATGCTTGTCTAATTTTCTCCTTGTGCATGTGCTTTCCTTCATTTAAGTGATGAAAAATGTAATGTATTTCATGCCATGTGTGTGTGCTGCAGTGCCTTGTACAGGTGCTATCTGCAGGATAATGTAGGCATTTAATTTGCTCAAGACAAAGTGATTTTGCCATGAAGTGATGTTTTATATCTGTTACTCTGAATATGAAAGTCAGTGTTGAATGGAAGAAGCAGAAAGCTTTAATGTGAAAGTTAACTGGTTTTAGCTTTTCTGTCTCACTGCATCAAGCATCATCCTCTCCTGATTCTGTGATACAAGCTTGGACAATTTTTTGTGTATTTTAGGCACTAGAACTTGTAGAACCTATGAGGAGATTACTGTGAGAGTACCCTGAACATTATTGTGTAGAAGTCTTTGTTATTGGTCTGTTCTTTTATTGTTCCAACTCTGTTAATCCTTACTTTTAATTACTGCCTGTGAAAACATCATTTTCTGGTATCTACCAGGAGCTCTGGCTCCTAAAGATAATAAAACTTGTGGATCTGTTTTTTAATTGTGGGAGAGTCTTCAGCATGGCTGCTTTCTGTCAATACTTGCTGTCTTCTTCCCTGACATAGTAGGAGTTCCTCAAAATGGTTGTTGACTGGTTATTTTGAGATTCCTACAGCTCCTTTTCAAAAAACACATTAAATTAATGCTGTTGAGTTTTGCTGGGTGGTTGGGGTTTTGTTTTGTTTTGTTTTTTTCTTGCTAAAGCCAGATACAATGATTAGAAATTTTAGGTAAATCCCATTATTTGCCCTAATATACATTCAGTGATAGCATGTGTGGTCAGCCAGCCAGAATAATGCTTTTTTGGCTGTGCCCTTTGATATTAAATTAATATTTCAGCTTGCAGAAGAGCAGTTGTATCCCATTGGTGCTTATGGTAGGCTGCACCTATTGCTTTATTTAATATGTAGCAGTGGAGTAAGGCACCCTTCTTCCAGAAGAGCTGCAGAACACAAACCAGGCCAGATGTGAGGACTTAAGGAATTCTCTGACACAATTCAAATCTTAACATGAAAGGTGTATAATTTGTTTAATATTCACAGTGAACATACCATTTGGAATATTTTTTCTACAGGAACATTCTACATTCTATGCTATGCAGTAAGATAACTAATCTTGAACTAGGAATTCCAACTGAAATGTTGAAGAAAAGCTAAATTGGGGTGCTTCAGGAAAAGCTGAATTTCATTTCAGAGCTTATCCACTCTAAAAGCTAAAACCTGAAAATCTGTCCTAGAAGCATTGAAACATGGAAATACCAAGCAACCTTTAGGAATAAATGTTAAATATATTGAAGTTTAGATGAATATTTAGATGCAAATGAAAGCACATACATAAAAATGTATATCAGCAATTAGGCTGCAAATATATTAGCAAGTGGCTTAGATGTGTTTCTTTCAGGAATAGCTATCAGCTGTTATAAATTCTGTTCACAGTTTTTCTTTGGCATTTGTGATTTAGATCCATCTCATTTTACCTCTCTTCTGAATATGGTTCTGAAAACTAGAACACTTTTTATCATGTTGATATTACAAGGGTATTGCTCCAGAGTCCTTTAGCATACAAAGAAATGTTGCTTAATGGAATTCTTACAGTAATGTCAAATTTGTACAGATCTCTTAAGATTTGTGTTATGAATTCTTGTGCAATGTAATGAACAAGAGGTTTAAAATGTTTTTAGACAATGAGACCAAGTTTTTATTCTGTTTAAAGTGGAAACACAACGTGGTTGATAAGCTGCTGCAAATAAATTGTGATTTGAATTTTGTCCAAATATGTAAAAGCTTTAAAATAAATTTTTGCTGTATATATAGATATACAGAACTGCCATAGCTGTTCATCTTAATTGATGGATAAACAGAGGAGTCATCTTCCAGTTCCAATTTGAGGACCACATCAAAGTGGAGCCAATCCTAATAATGTGGTCTGGCAAAATCTGAACTGCTATGATTTGGTTGTGATTTGATGAAGCATCTTGGTTTTTAAACATGCCATCATGTACTGTGTGAATTTAGTTAAAGCAAATGGAAAAGTTTAGAATAAACTGGGGTTTTTTTTCACCAAGATGAATAACTGACAGGGATCTGTGATTACTTATTTTTAATACTATGCTCTCTTACACTTTTGCTGGTGGTTTTTGTGTTTGATAAATGTGTGTTAGAGAAATGAAGTACAGTTATTGTAAGGTATTAATTTACTCTCTGATTTAATGTTTCACACTGGATTTTTACAGTGAAAGTTTTGCTGCTGCTCCCCCACCTCTTTTTTCCTATTGCTTGAGTAGCATTTTGCTTAAAATAAAATTGTCACTTGTTACCATTGAGAGATGAATCTCCAGTATTTGGTGTTTAAATAAAACCATAGCTGTTAAAATAAGGCAGTGCATAAGAATTCAAATCTTCTTAAAATATAGCTTCACATCTTTAGGCCATCTTCATCATTTTCTAATCCTCTTGAGAGTAAGAAACCAAGTAGGTGATCTCTATTGGGCAGAAAGACAGAGAGGAGAGAGAGGAGTTTCATGGGAAGCATCAGCAGAAGGTAAACAGCTTAATGTATAACTCAAAATAACTCAAACTTTTTCACTGGAAATTGGGATGAATTGTAAGTTATGAACTAGAGACAGTCTCTTCTTTAAGAGGTTTTTGTGGCTGAAAATGAGAAAAACTAAGACCATATTAATGTAAATCAGTACCAGTGCAGGACTCTTAACATTTCCTTTCTGATGGCCATGAACTCTGAGATGCCAGATTTTTGCCTAGATGCTTGGCTATGTGTATATGGGCATGTTCCAGGAGTTTGGAGTTGCTTATTTCCACTGTAAGAGAACATGATAATTCCTGTTATTCTGGAAGTTAACTATTGACAATTCTAATTAACACTGGTATTTGCTTGGCTGAGTCATAAAACTATAGGGGAAGGATATTGAGCCTTTTTAGGGCTGATATGCATTATGATCTGTGGGCTTTTGCCAAGTTGTGTTGTCATGGAATCTAAACAATTCTGCACACCCCAAGCCCCTTCCTGAACCCTGTGAAAATTAGGTCATTGCTTCTATTGACATCTGTTTACAAAAGGGTTTGGGTTTATTTTTTATAGGTAAATAGGCATGATTCAATAATATCTGGGATATATCTTCTGCTTGGGCAATCCTTCTAATTAATTTATTGCTTGCTGTGGGGTTTTTTGCACATAGTCTCTGCAGTGATTAATCAGAATTCTAAAACTGGCAGCCCATAGCAGTGTTACAAATGACAAAGCCAAACCTAAAAGTTGTAACCAGCTAACTTACTCTAGCTTCTTGAGAGTCATTTGTGGAGAGAAGCACTCCTCATCCCTGGGAAGGATCAGATGTACTTGAAATGATGAAACTGAATGAAACTCCTGATTTTCATTATGCCAAGTGAGCATTTCGTGGAAGATACCCTATGGCAATGGTGATCAGTGCTAGCTTTAGCCTGTTTTGCATCCAAATTGGATAAAAATGGGTACTGAGCCCTGCATCTGCTCAGGAACTCTGCACTAGTACTTTTTACAGTAACTACCATGTTGTGCATAATTATCTTTCATTGAGCCCCACTAAAATGGGAAAATAATGAAGACAGTAAAGAGAATATGAAAAGGTGCCATTGAGGAGGACAGAATCACAGAATGGCCTGGCTTGGATAGGACCTTAAAGGTCATTGAGCTCCAACCTCCCACCATGGGCAGGAGCATCTTCCACTGTCCAGGGTGCTCAGAGCCCATCCAGCCTGGCCTGGGACACTGCCAGGGATCCAGGGGCAGCCACAGCTGCTCTGGGCACCCTGTGCCAGGGCCTGCCCACCCTCACAGGGAGGAATTTCTTCCCAGTATCCCATCTAACCCTGCCCTCTGGCAGTTTGAACCCATTTCTCCTTGTCCTGTCAATTCCTTGTAAATAGTTTCTCTCCACCTTTGCTGTCAGCTCCTTCAGGTACTGGAAAGTGTCAATGAGGTCACCCTGAAGCTTCTCTTCTCCAGGCTGAGCAATGCCAGCTGTGCCAGCTGCTCCATCTCTCTGCTCATCCTGGTGCCTCCTTTGGACTCTCTCCAGCAGCTCCACATCCTCCCATGGGCTCCAGGGCCCCAGGGCTAGAGGCAGCTCTGCAGATGGGGTCTCACCTGAGGGGCAGAGGGCCAGAATTGCCTCCCTTGGCCTGCTTGGCTTCTCCTTCTCCCTGACCTCTGGTTGCTTTCTATACTGCTTTTCTATATGTGACAGCACAGATTTTTTTGGCTCTAATACAGACTTCATGTTCACTTTTTCCTTGCACCTCTGTGGTTCTGTAACAAAGTTGGTCTTAGAAATCTTCCCAGTGGGAGAGGCTTCATCACTGGAGCGCCATGGCTCCTGTGGGATGGGTTTGTGGGAAGTGTATATGAATTTATTTTTCCATCTAGTTGGAGGTGCTAAATGACTGTATAAAAAAAGGGAGGCAGAGCTGTGAGTGCTTCAGAGAGGAGCTGAGAAGTCTGGCTCTCAACTTTGTGCTTAGTCTTGCTGACTTTTGAGTGAGCTAGCAAGAGGAAGATGAGCAGGGAGGCACACATCTAGGAATCAGGGCAGCTTGTCATTAGGTGTGATGAAGGCAAAAGGATCTCAAAGATGACCTAGTTTAACAACTGAGGGAGAGGATGGAGGATTGTGGGAAGCTGCTGTTCTCTTTCTCTTAGAGAAAATTCAGCCTTGAAAGAGCAATGAGCCACTTTTGTTCCTCAAAAGAGTCACAGTGTAGATGAAAAGAGATGTTGGAGGGATTAAAGTGGAACGGATTAATATTAACCAGAACCGGAGAATTGGATTAGTAGCTGTGTGCTGTAGGCTACACAATTATGGGAGACAACTAGCTACAACAAGAACAAAAAGGTGGAGAAAGAGCTTGTGAAAGGAAAGAAATTTTCTTATTGGAGTGATGGAAAATGAGACCTATTCTTACTTTAACTGTATTAAATGAAGTCAATAAAATCCAGCATGCTTGTGGGTATACTTCTATGAAACATTTACTTTACATTAAACAGTTCTTAGGTTTAAACAATGCTGCTAATTATTAAAAGGTGCTTTGGATGTATTGCTCTAAAGAACATGCATTACCATAAATTACCAGTGGCCATACATAAGCTGGTTTTACAGTTGGGATTCTTCTAATACCAGATGAATTGGTTAAAACTGTAAAAGAGAACAAAACCAAAAGGTGCTCAATCTGTTCTTCATGTTTCTGGATTATTAAAATACTTCAGTGTGTGAGGAATGAAGGAAGAATAAGGAGATGCCTGTAGGAGAAACAGAGTATGCAAAAGTTGGAGGTAAGGTTACTATAATAGAGAGGGTATATAAAGATAAGAGGATATTGTTGGGTTTTTCTAATTTTATGTGAGATAAGCCAGGGAGAAAAGATAAATGATAATTGCTTTGAAATCTCTGTCACTGATAGGAAGACTCTACACAAGGAATATTGCAAAAGGGAACATAAAATGAGATAGTTTTGTGTTACTTTTGAGTAGTACTTTCACAGATTATAAATTTTTTTAAATCTGTGATTTTCTGCTTGAGAACGTCATAAACGGTTTCATGTTGTTCATGTCACAGCCCAGTACTGTTTGGAGCATGAAGAAATGTAGATGATAAAGAAGCAGATAAGATTAAAAAATGGGCATAAGGCAGTGCTGCAGCCTCCTGGTAGTGCCAGCAGCTCTGAGGTGTGGGGCAGCTCCTCAAGGTGCTGTTTGCCCACCACTTCTGATGGTCCTCACTGCAAGGGTTAGAAATGCCCTTGGACCTCCAGCCTCAGTTGTTTTCCCCATATGGTTTTGTGCTCTTGTTGTGTAATGTTTACATGGCTGAAGCTTTGTCCTGCCCACACCTCTTGCTCTCCCTCTGTGACTCAGGAAGCAAAATGCAAAATTGGAGCCTCCAAGCTCCAGCACCAGCCATGGGTTTTATCCTCCCATTTTCTTTACTCTGGAAATAAAGAAATGTTTATTTTTGTGGAGGGGTATCAACTGAGTGATTTTATTATCTTGAGATTACATTTTCAGGATTATAGAGGTTGTTTTTATTTCAGGGTAGGGAACATGGAGATTTTAATCAGAGACTGAAGTCTCCTGAATAACTGGCTGCTCCCATACAGTTTAGAAATGAGCAGTAGTGCAGCCACTGGTACAGAAGAGAGCAGGAGAGCCCTGGAGGGACTGAATGCAAGCAGATCCTTCACGTTCTTCTTGCCTTTAGAAAAATGTCTCTGGCTGCATATCAGGAGAAAAGAGTAGAAGAGATTTAGTTTTGAACACGGACCTGTAAAGTTGCTCACTCTGTTGGGTTAGAGGAGTGGATCTCTGGTGTCCTGAGGAGTAGAGGCAGCAGAGCCCATGTTTTAATAGCCCTCAGTCTGCTAGATGGTTACCAGGGTAAAAAATGAATGTTTTATTCACTCTTTGAATGTAACACAGGGCAGGCTGGTGTTTTGTTATTTCCACATCCTTCCAAAGTTTGTTGAGTTAGAAAGTTATGTATAAGTGGCATGGCAAAAGTCCCTAACAAAACTGTTTTGCATAAATTGGGAAAAGACACTTCTGTTCTGAGGAGACTGTGCTATCAGCATGGACTGGATTAAAGCACACTGATTTTTGCAGCTGTGGCAACCTTCTGTATAATCTCCTATTCTGAGAAATGAAGATAAGATTAGTAAAACATTCCTCGTATCTGATGCTATTGTTGTGATGTTAGAGAATATAATTTCTTTCTCTGTGCCTTATTAAATGTAAGAGCAAAGCTAAACCCAAATATTTCTTTTTATTGTTTTCCAAAGGATTCATCCCCCTGAATTTTTCAAGAACAAATATGCTGTGGATGAGGCCTACTATGTGACTGAGGTGAGTTGCCTGTGTCTCTGAATATTTTTTTCTGTGAATGCAGAATCAATGAGTGGCAATGACTTTGCTTAATTTTAGTCCCTTTCTTCCTGGATTTCTCCTGACTTGTTGGGATCTTCTCTTCCTTCCCTGTTTGTGGAAAATGTCCTTTTATCTTACAAAGCACTTGTGAATTTTTTTAAGGCTGCTCTTAATCCAAAGGCAGTCTCATAAACATGTTCTGTGCATGATGAGACCTGTCAGTGTTTGGCTTTATCTAACTGAAACAAGTCACTAAATCCATTTTTTGGAATGCCTTGGAGATTTGTGGAGATTGCTGACAAGGAGGTTCCATGTCCTAGCTTGGACTTGGGAGCCTACATTTATTTTGTGCTTCCAAAAATCTGTTGGGAAAGGTGTGGTGTTTGTGAGGTCCCCAGGATGAGGTGAGAGATGAGAATCTGACTCCCATGTTCTCAGAAGGTTGATTTATTATTTTATGATATTATATTATTAAAAGAATGCTATACTAAA
>WBNQ01013859.1:65481-95788 GCA_013401375.1 Spizella passerina
AGAAAATATGACAGTGACAGAAAGGCTGCATGCCTTACTCTTATTTTCTACAGAATCATCCTGTCACTTGAATAAGCAAATATATTCACATTTCTGGGTGCGAGTGTGCCTTGCTTAGTTGGGTTTCTGATTTAATCTGAGCAGATGTTTGGACACTTGTGCACCTGGCCAGCAATGGTTTCTGTGGTAGGAAGGCTCAGCAGGTGAGGACAGTATTCCTGCCAAGCTCTGTGTGTGACTTTCATGGAGAGCAGCTTGAAGAAGACTCCTCTGATTCTTCTGTTCCTGTAGAACCCTAATTCTGACTCTCTAGACCACAAGTTTTGTTCTCATCAGCTGTGAGGAGATTTCATTTAATTTTCCTAATGAATCCAGCAACAAAGTAGAGTTTGATCTGTGTGTCAGGAGCTGGGAGTGGAGGAAGCTGTGGAGAGGTTGATTTTTGCCATATGTGAGTTGGAGTCTTGTAGTGTCCAGGTGCTCCAGTGCTCATCTGTCAGATGGTGAAAATTGCAAGTGGAAAATACATGTTTTAGTTTTAAAAATCACATTTTTAAAAATCACATTCACCTTGGTTGTTTTGGGTCACTTTCTGTCAACAAATGTCTTCATTGCAGTTCTATTCTCTGCTTTTTTACTGCTTAAAAACTTCATTGAGGGGAAAAAAGCTCTTTTTGTGGAACAGTAAATAAATTTAAAAATGAAGGCTGCTTTTGGCCTGGACTGCATGTATTGAAGTGGGAAGCTGTTGAAGCTTGCAGGATAACTGTTCAGCTCTCAGTGGTTCCTTCAGCTTTTGGCTTTTTTGCCAAGGAATTTGTTTTCTACCATCAGGACAGCAGGGGCCTTTTTTATAGAATAGATTTACATCAATGAATGACCAACATCTGTAAGTGTGTTATCCTGATATTTCATGGGATTAAGAAACAAAAAAAAATAAGGTTGGAATTGATATTTTTGAGCTTCACTGCCATATTCTTTTGTTAATATTAGTAGTGTGTATTAAGGTGGTTTAAAGCTGACAGAATATTGCTCCATGCAGCTACGCCATGTGTTCATTGCCTCAAGATAAGTGTAATTCAGCACCCACCCTTCCCTTCTGCAGCTGCTCTGAAAGCCCAGCACTCTACAAGCCCAGGGATTTTGTTCTCAGTTTGAAGGAGGCTGCAGGAGCCTCATGAAAGGATTGATCAGTAGAAGTGACCCAGTGAGAATAACAGTAAATATTCTTTGCTAAGCATTTAGCACATTGTACCATAATAATATCAATGCAAATGTTATATGTGCAGGATCAGCACCCTGGTGTTCCTTATTTCTGTGTGATATTACAACTTTTTTGCTCCTATGTTGTGTCTTCCTAATGATGACAATAGATGTGAGTTATAGTTGGTATTTATGTCTTTAAAGGACACAATGAACTTGATCACTGTCAATATTTTGTATTCTGCTGTCTCTTGTTGCATGTGTCAGGTAATACTAAAATATCTGAAAGGTATCAGAGGAACATTTTTGTCTTTGCAGTTCATTTATGTTATATACAGTGAATATTGATGAAATTGGTATCAATGTGGTTATGTGGAAGGAAAAAAAAGAAAAATAATATTTTAAACCCTCTTTTCAGCTATGCAGTGTGTTGGCTTCGAAGAAACCTGCTGTACTTCTCACTTTGGTAAGTCATATTTGGAAAGTACTACATTTCTTCAATATGGATACCAGTTTACAATCTAGTCTTCTGGCCCCTCCATGGTTTCAAGATTTGTAGCCTCTGGCCTCATCCCATGTGCATTCTGTCTGCCAGAGCTGGTTTGGTTTTCTGGTAAAACATGACAAGCCTGTTGACCATGCTGGCCTCCACCCTCCCTACTCTGACTCCAAACTCCCTTTTCCTTTCATGCTGCTCTGGTCATGTCATAAGCAGGGTTGGGCCTTTCTGTGGGAATCCCACAAAGGTTCAGGGAATGCTTTTTTTCCATAGTGTGGTTTAGTAAGAACAGCTTCTGGGAGGAGTGAGGCAATACCAAATGCTTGCTAAGGATTTGGAATGGTGCTTGTTTTTTAATTGGGAAGAAGCATGAATGATGGAGGTGAAGGCTGCAAGTTTCTCCTTCCCATCACCTTCCAGCTGCTCCCCTGCTTTACAGTTGTTTTGTAAACTCCTACTATCTGTTTTATTGTCTCTAATATTTATAAAAAATTATTTGCTGACTCTGAGCTTTCCCTTACAGCAGATGCAGTGGCAGCTCCTGGATTTCTTGTTTTCCCATGATAGAGACCAGGCAGAAACCATAACAAAAAAATCCCTCCTTAGGCAGGTACATGGCCTCAGATCTGAATTCCTTATCCATTAAGAACAGAGGCCCTAAATAGTTTTCAGTCTTTCTTTCACTTATATTTGTATGCTCTTAAAAGATGCCCCTATGGCTTATTTTCATGTTCTTTAAGAGAAATGAGAGAAATGGAATGTTTGACTATCTTGTGTTCTTACTGTGCATTTCTTAACATGGAGTTGTTGAGTAGTTATCACTCTGGGAGCATCCTGTTGTAATCAGGAATTTTCACATAATTTTTGGCTGAGGGGAGGGTGCTGTGATGCTTTCACATTCCTCCCACTGCTGTGAAGAAGCATCCAGAGAAGGGAAGAGCTCTCCTCTGTCTGCTGCTGAATGGAAACCTGGTCCTCTCCTCCTGTGGTCTGGTTGCAGAGCTGCTGCTCTGCAGGGCTCCCCAGGCACATGTCAGGAGTGTTCATCTGCTGTGTAGCAGCCAAAGCACTCTTCTTAGGCTGCTTGCTTGAATGAAAAGCTGTAGGGGAGCAGCAAGCAAATTTAAATAGTAACCAAGCAAATTTAAATTGCCAAGGCAGGGCATAATAGTTTATTTTAATATTAAATTACTTTAGAAGAAGCTTTGCTATTTTTCATTCTTGTGCCTGATATAATTATATTATAGGTCTCACACCTCCCTCTGAAGACATAAGGGCATTAGAAATCCAAGCTTGTCTTTGTCCTGAGCAGCACATCCTGACCTGAGCTCTGTGCTGGTCTCCTATGAAACTGATTATTTCTTATATTGGACTGTGTTTGAACAAACAGTCAGGGTTTTTTTTTATTTATAGTGATTCAGGTAAACTTACGTGTAAGTTTTCCCAAATACTTACTGCAGTCAAGTTCTCCCCATGATTTAAATTTTAAATACATGTGTTTGGCTCAGAATCACAGTCCTTTTTAATCTCTTTCCTCCCAGCGTGGTGTTAATACTGACAGTGGAAATGTCTCCAAAGAAGCTTCCTTTGAGGGGATCAGCCAGTAAGTGACACAGCTTTTTTGTACATTAATTGTTACATGGTTATGTTGAATTCATTTTACATTTCAAGTTAAATTATGTTTTTTCTTGCTGAAAGGATGTTGAATGGCAGATCAGATGCCAAACATTTTATTTCCAGAGAAGTTTTGATACATGTTTCTAATGACTTGAAATGCAGTCAGGTTTTTTTTTTTGAAATCTCTTGCATCTAAGTTAATCCAAATTTTCTCTTTGTCTGTGTTTATACTGTAGCTATTTAAATCCAAATAGACCCATCTACATACATCCATTTCCACTTTTGTGATTGGAATATTTGATTTTCAGATTGAAGAAAAATTAATCTTTAATTCTCTCTTACTGAGTTCCTTGTACATTATCAATCTAGGCATTATGGATTCTGGTGATGCACAGTCTTCTGAAAAAAATGTTACATTACAGGTGTAAAATAAATTCACAAATCGGAAAAAAAAAAGGAATAATCATTTCTCTGTCTAGGTGTGAGTTTTTAGTGTCCTTAGCTGTCTTTTTATGAAGTTTAGCTGCTAGTGAGGTAAAAATGTCTTCATCTTCCCCAACAGGGGTGAGCTTCCTTTTTAACTCTGCTTGCCTCAGAATTTTGTAACTGTCTATATAAACCAGTCCATTTTATATTTGTTTTCAATACAGACCCAAATCAAATTCAACTTTCCAGCTTCTCCACCTCTCCTGTAGCAAATGTTTCCTTTATAGAAAGATGTATTTCAGATGTATTGGTTGTTTCCAGGAGGATTACACCCAGAGCAATGTGTTCCTTCAAAGTGTGCTCCCTCCTGCCTGTGGCTGTGCCTTGCTGGCTCTCAGTGCTCAGCACAGCCAGGCTCTGCCCTGCCCATGATGCTCCAGTTTATGCCTGATCTCCTGTTAGTTTTGTTTTCTGGCTTCCTGGCCAAGATCTGTTTTCCTGCTAGGACTGTTTTGTGTTTCTCTTGTTTCCATATATCTTTTTTTCTCCTAGGCTGACCTGGCCCAGTGGGGAGCATGGGGGGTGTTTAATGGTGGATAATAATGAAAATAATGTCTAATTTCCTGAAAAGGGTGAATCTTGCTCTCTTTGCAGGCTGTTCACCTGCTTCTGTCAGAAGCTGTCTTTTTCTTGCCCTAGTGATCTTGTTTCCTTGCCTTACTTTTTGAACCTTTTGAACTTCTTCTGGAACATTATTCCTTAAGCTATTTGCTTAATTTTTCTACTGTCATAAATAGTCATTTGAGACAAAATGACTGCTGTGGTTGTGGGTTATTTCTGTGCCCTGAGGATCACCCTGAAGTTATTTTTGTCATGCTAGCAATAGCTAAGCTTGATTCCATCCTGATTATAGAATCTGTAGGAGTGAATTATTTCCTGGTTTCCATTAGTTTATGTATAGCTCTCTCATGTAGCCAGGGATGTTGCCCTTCAGAAAAGCTGCTCTGTTGCTGCAGGCTGTGGAACAGAGGCCAGTGGCACATGGAAAGTTCCCTGCTCAGCAGAGGGACACTGAGAGAGCAGCCTGGGACAGGGATTGAGGCAGGAGACCTGGGCCATGTCCTGGTGCTGCTCTGGTACCTGGGACAGGGATTGAGACAGGAGACCTGGGCCGTGTCCTGGTGCTGCTCTGGTACCTGGGACAGGGATTGAGACAGGAGACCTGGGCCATGTCCTGGTGCTGCTCTGGTACCTGGGACAGGGATTTGGACAGGAGACCTGGGCCATGTCCTGGTGCTGCTCTGGTGACTCCCCTCAGGTCAGCTCTGTTTGCAGCTCCCAGGAATCCTGCAGGAGGGGATTGCTCACTTACCCCAGAAGGCTGAAGCATAGAAGGCAGATTTCTAAACATTTCTAGTGCTTTCTTTTCTAGAAATTCATATTTCTGTTTTCTATTAGAGGCCAGTTCTGTGTTTGCAGGTTTTTTCCCTAATTCATGGATCTGTTCTTCAAATATGCAGGATTTTCTTTCATCTAATCATGCCAGTTATGTAGCCCTTGTAAAAATGCTTTGAGAGGATGTGACTCACCATACAGAAAATGTATTTTTAACCTGTAGGGTTGAACAGTAATGTACCATATACTTTAAATCACTGTTGAATAAACCTTTGCTCACTGTGTTGGCAGGTTTTTTTCATCCTCAGAGTCAACTGAGGTGAATGATGGACAGTTTAAGCAATGCACCTACTATTTAAAGTTGTGCAGTGAATTCCTCCTTTCATATTGGAGAGTCAAATCAGTTCATTAGGACAAAGACTCTCCATGTTGAAGAAGAGAAGAAAATTCTAACATTGTGTATCAATATGTTTGAGATTTTTATCACTGTAGACCCACACAGTGTATTCATTAAACTGACAAAAAGAGGTCTCATTATACAGGGCTTTTATATGGGAGGTGTAGATTTCTAGGGTTGTTTTAATTAATGAATTTGTCTTGCATGTGAAAGGACAACTGAGTATGAAATCAATTTGACCATGCCTTAAAGTGTACTATTTCTTAGTTCTGCATTGATTAAATGAAAGCATTAATATGTTACAGATTGCAACTGTAGCAAATGCCAATTTGTTTTCTTCCTCAAGACCACATATCTCATCATCTAAGTATTGTCAATTTGCAAATTGCAGAAAAATGTAGAATTAGATTGCACTGCCTAATCCTCTTAGCATTAGGGTAGTACATGTTTTATTATGAGTAAGTTGTTTGCTGTCTAGTGAGATCAAAACTTTGCTAGGAGACTGTGGTCAGGGGATTTTTTGTAGGATTTTGTGCACAAATTATGTGAAAGAAACACCATTTGTGTACTCATACTGTTGGTGGTGAAAGGCTCTTCCTGTTGGATTTAAGCAGTACCTTTGAGGATGTGGTTGGTTGGTTTGGCTGCCTTGCTGGCAGATGTCCTGGGTTGCTTTTCTGCAGTGTCTGGGAGGGGCACAGGCAGGACCCAGGTGTTGTTCTGTCCCAGCCCATGTCAGGGCTGGGGCTGGGGAAGGGACTCTCTCTTGCTTTGGAGAAGAAGAGGGTTCCTTCCTGCAGAGAAATGTGGTGGGCACAATGGTCCCATTGGGTGTTTTGTTTATTGTCAAGGGTTTCCCATGTAAATCTTTTCTTTGACCTTTTCTTCTTAATTTTGTTGTTGTTGCTGTTCATTTTCTTATCTCACTGCTGTTTCCAGAAAATCATTCTTGTCTCAACTCATGATCTTTGCCTTTTGTAACTCCATTGAGAGATGGAGGGGAAGCAAGTGGCGCTGTGGTTCTAGTGGGAACACTAAAGAAAGAAAGTGGGATGACTTGAAGGACTATTCTGCTCCCAAGGTTTGAAAGTTCACAAATGAGGAGCTGAGGGCAGTTGTAGTGGAATCATATTGTTAGTCCTTATGTGGTTAGGAGAGCAGCTTCCAGTTGGAGGGGAGGGGGGCAAGTGAGTGGCAGTGATGCTGTAGTTTTGGTGAGAGCACTGAGTTGGACAATGCTGTGCCTAAACCACCACAGTAACCAGACTGAAGTGTGATTTGAGTCATCAGCCTTTGAAGTCTCACAGTTATAAACTGGTTACCCTGTGGCTGCTCACACAGGACCCACAGCTGCCATGAGGTGGGTGGAGCTGAGACAGTTCTGTCATTAATCTTCTTGAGATAGTGGCCTACAATATATGCTGTGTCTCAGAGGTCTAACATCTTGTTTTCTAGTTGGCATTACCTCAGAAAGTCTGTCTTGCAGGTGAGAGAGAGAACTTGTGTTCAGCTGATGACCTCCTGGCTCTTCTCCACCCACCAGCACCCTCCTGATTCAGTCCTGCTGCCTCTCTGTGTGTTTAATGAGCTTCCCCAGTTGACAGCAGACCAGAATTTTAAGGAGCTGCCACACAGTAGATGGTCCCAGCCAGCAAGACTTGGATTTCTGGCAGCACAAAGCCAGTTCAAGAAGGGCCTTGTGAAGGCTGCCCTAGAACAGAGACTAGATGGAGCTAAAGAATAAAGCAGGGATTTATTAGAAGGCCATGGATCCACCTTGGGCAGCTCAAGAGCCCAGCCAGGGCTGCACCCAAGATGAACCAAAATGGTCCCANCTGGAGCAGGAATTGTTTTGTCTCCCTAATCTGTGAAGAGAGCTCACCATCCCCTAATGTGAATCCCAGACCCACACACTAAAGCAGCACAGAGTCTGAAAAATATGAAAGCTAAAACCTGAGGCATGGCCAGGAAAGATAAAATCTAGGGTCTGTAGCTGAAATGGCTTTTCTAAAGAATGAGCTGCTGTAAGTCTACACCAGTGTAGTGTCTACACAATTTCCTCCTTTTCTGAATGCTTGGGTGAGACAGTCGTCTTTTCTGAGATTCATATTTGGCTCATTTAATTTGCTTTTGATTTCATCCATTTGTGTTTGTGGTTAAAGTGATCAATTCAGTTTTTTGAGATATGGATTTTCAGAGTCAAAGTCAGCTGCCTTCTGTAACTGCCCTTCCCTGTGCTTTATTTTCTTTGTTATTTCACAATAACCAAAGTTTACTCGTATTTGCATAGAGCTGCTGTTGGACTCCCCAGTGCTGCACTGGCTCCTTACATTTGCCTTCATTGATCAGTTTTCTGTCTGACATGCTGAGGACATTACTGAAAGGTTTTGTGTCTCTTGTTACAGCTGCACATAATTCTGTGTCTTGGTGTTCTGTGGTGCTGTCTGTTGGTTTGCTCTCCAGGCAGCTCAGGCTTTTGGGATGTTAAAATCTTCATAGATTGATTTCACTTTGTCATTTATATATTTTCTTCTATATAAATTTGTATTTCACTGTATTTTACATCCATTGTAGAATTATTTCTGCATTGCTCTACCTAAGTGATAATTTTTGAGATGGTGATGATTAAATTGAAAATATGCCCTTCTGATACTTTCTTGTTTCCAAGTGACCAATTTTATTATATAATGATGCACTGTTCTGAGACTGGTGGGTGGATTTTTGTCTTGAATTTTTTTACAGTGATTTCCCATTAACACCCATAATATTGAATACCCTACAGCTTGTCCTTGTTGAATGTTGGAATAAGTTTGTGATTTGAGCTACTAGTCTTCTCCTTATTAGGGTTTTATAAGTTTATGAGCATGTGTTTATGAAAAAGAGAAACATAGGGGTTTTTTCTGCTCTCTCAGGACACAGGAGGACCCTTACATAATTAAAAGTGACTTCTAAGTAATTTTTTTAAACTGGATTTGTGCTTTCATTGGTCCCTTCTGAAGTATAAAGAATGGTTAATAACCTGGAAAATTTTAATTTTTTCCTTTAAAAATGTGGGAAAAGGAACTGTTGCCACATAACATTGTTTTGAAGAACTGTTGGGAGCTTGAAGCATTTTAATTCTCTTAAATACCCTAACTGGAGAGCCAACAGTCCTGAGCAGACAGAAATATCCTTGATGCAGAACACTCCTTAGGCATTTAAATTGTAAGCAAAAACCCCTTTAAACAATGCTTGAAAATCCATTTGTGTTCCACCTAATTACTCAGCTGCTTGCTCTATTTGCCACTGTGGTGTTATTGTTTAGAGAGCCTCAAAATCATTCCAAGAATACATGAATTGCTCATGTAGAAAATAAACAGAAAAATAGTGAGGTGTCAGAGGTCAAGGTGAGTGTGGAGCTTCTGCTGTGCCTCTTCTGCAGATTGGAGAAGACATGGAGAGGTCATTTTCCCTTTCAGCATCCTCTAAAGCAAGCTTGTTTGTCACATGGCCACCTTCTGTGCACACAGGAGTGGGAAGGCATGAAACAAAGGGTGAAATCTGCAATTTGCTGGGCTTAATTTCATTGAAAGGTGTTTGAGAACAAAGTAAAAATCACAGAATAATTTGGAATGAATGCCTGGAGGCCAGTCTGGTCCACCCCACAGTCACAGCAGTGAGCTGATATCCCAGCATTTTATTGTTGTCAAAAAAAGGGTGATAAGCATGTCTCAAACATACTGTTACACTGGCTTCTGACATTCTTGAAATTATGTATATGGTTTAGTTTCATGTATTGCAAAATTAAATGCATTCTTCTCACTGGGGTCTCTGTTGAATTCCCATACAATACTTATTTTCACTTTACTTCCTCAGAGAATACACAGTTAAAAAAAAAACAAGAGTATTTAGTCTCTGCTGTTGTGGCTGGCTGCTTTTTAATATTAATATCTTTGGGTTTTTTTAGATTTAATGTCAACAACAAAATTCTTCATCCTGAAATTGCAGAATGGTGAGTAACATAAAATCTTTCTCTTTGAGTAGTGTTGAACATGTTTATACTGTGGCATTGCTTCAGAGGGGTTCCCTCAGCTGAAACCTCCTACTTTACCACAGGAGTTTTAATTTTAAATTGATTTCATGTTATGGACTGGAAATAATGGACAAACATAATAATAGGGCGAGGTAACAACATTGAAAACCAAAGAATTTATGTAATATTTCTTAAGCATTTTATCTGGATACACATTTCTCTAGGATGTGTTAGGGTTTAAGACAGATTTGTGTAAATATGAATTTGTATGAATGGGAAAAGAACTGAGGAGAATTTATGTTTTAGCAACAGAAATCAAATGTAGATCAAAGCTCTGTCTAAACAGGTAATTTTAATTAGGTGTTATTTCTTCTCCAGGATTTATTTTAACAGCCTTAATTTTGTTGAATTATTATTCAAATAACTGTACTTTGTAATTCTTGGGGAATTCTGCTGTAACCTATCTGAAACAAACAAATTAGATGTGTGACTAAGTGCAAAGCTGCTTCATTTTATTAGTTTTCCTCTTCTGGTCAACGTTGCTGACTTTGTCCACATGGATTGCTCCAACTAAGGCTCTCTAGTTTTCCATTTAGAAAATTACTGAAGAAACATAGTAGTGGATGAAAGAACACAGTAGTGGATTTTTGTTAATGAATTAGGTTTTTATCTGAGCTTTTTTTGAGTACATTAATCTAGAAATGAGGAAGCAAATCCTTAGTTAAGACAGATAAGCTTAAAATACAAAACACAGGTGCACCCTCTGGCTAACCACTGTGGCAGGGTATTGCATTGCATGCTACTACATTTTATGTTTTTAATGCTTATTTTCAGCACATAGGCTGAGAGCCATCTTCTGCTGTCTCCATCTACAGCTAATTGCCAGCTTGAAAACTGTGGAGATGTTATTGGAACATCAGTGATTTTTGGAACATTTAGAATTGTTAAAAGGTCACATATCTGTTGTGGCAGATATTTTTCATTGCTTGGCAGGACACAGAGCTGCAGAAGGGAAGTGGGGAGGCTTTGTGTAGGCATTGTTCCATCCCTGAGCTGTGGGTGAGCCTGGAGCTGTGGTAGTGGATTCATGCTCCTGCTCCTGACTGTCAGAGGGATTGATCTTAGATCCTGCCTATTCTAGAATTTGTGCCATTCCTTTTCCTAAACAGAGAATTGTGTTATGGGCTTGATTTCTGAGTTTAAGAGGGATGAGGAGGAGGACTTGGAGAGAGCCTGTCTGACTTCCAGGCTTTGCACTGAAGACACAACAGGGACAGAAATGGCAATTTTAGCTGCACAAGGCTTTGGAGTAGGGCTACAGACTTTTCCCAAGGTGGCTTTCAGCTTGTTTCCATCCACCTTACCAAGGTGTCATAAGCTTTTCTCCTCTGTGGTTTCAATTAAAGGGTGATTGAATCTTCTTTAGGAAGCTCAGGTAAGGACAAACATCAGGTCAGTGCCCTGGAGGTTGTGCTGAGAGAGGTGGAGCACTGAGGCAGTGAAAAGGCAGCACCTGGAGCTGGGCTGGAAGGAATCATCTCTTCAGTGAATTGTGAGAGGCAGCCTGGAATTCTGATTCAGTTCTTCCCGCAGCCTGGAATTCTGATTCAGTTCTTCCTGCAGCCTGACTGAAGGGGGATGCTTGGTATGCACCTTCTCTACACCTGGCTTTCAAGGAAGGGGAATTCTAAGTAAAGAGAAAGTTCAGATTTGTATTCAGAAATGTTTTGAAAGGTTTTACTGAGTTTGGTGGTATTCATTTTAAGTCAGAAGTATGTTAAAGATGGTTGTTAGGGTTTAAGTGTCTGGTGAAATTAACATGTGAATGGCAGGTCATATTAAAGCTTACTAAAGTAGAAATCTCCTTGGAATGTCAAGTTACCAGCCAAGAAAGTTTGTTTGGAAAGCAATATTTTAGAGTTAAGAACATTTTTCTTTTAGGAAGATGAATTCTTGTGGGCTATATTCTGGGGTAGGAAATTGCATCCTTTGAATCATCTCCTTGCAGGGATGCATTTCATTTCAGATTTGGCAAGCTCTGAACTACTGTGTTTTACATGGTACTTGTCAGAAAAACTTTGCTCTATGCCATGCTGTCAAGCTGCCAGCTAGAGATGAAATGGCTGAGCTTTCTGAACCAGCCAGGGGGAACTGGGAGCTACAAAAGGCAGCTCTAGCATTATGCAGCCTTCTAATAAAATGCAGACAAAATGACAAGAGGCAAAGTGTTTGTGGTTAAGGATCTGTTGCCTCTCTTGCTTAATTTTTCAAGATCTCATTATTTTCTGACTTGATGTGGAACTTAAAGATAAAACAGAAGAATTCAACCTTACACTGGATTTCAGCAATTTGCAGATGGTGTTTTATTTTTTTTCTCATTTTATTGAGTGGGTGTATTTCCAAACAAATTTTAAAACTTTCATTTTAAATTTAAAGGCTTCCACTTCAAATTTCATAGCGAATGGGTATGCTAAGTATTGGTTGCAGTGTTTTGAAAAGAAAATGCCATCTAACAGAAGAAAGAATTCAAACTTGTCTAAATTATTTCTTTAGCAATCAGGAGTTTTTTTTGACACCAACACTTAGCCAAATGGCCTTTTGTTCCTGTAATTTGCCAGTGTCTATCATAATCCTGTTGTTGCTAAAGTAAACATTTAGTAATTTGCAGCTTTGTATTTTCCTGTAAAGCCAGTGAAAATGAACTTTGATAGTTTTATGTGGGAGATTTCATATGTTCTGTTTTTTGCATTATTTTGATGGAAAGCTGTAAATACTTCTTTGTGAAAACTGATCTGTATGTTAATATCTTAAAACTGTGCATTTGCTTTTTGTGTTTTCAGAGGTTTTTCCATCTATGCTGTAAACTTCTTAACATTTTTTTTAACTCCTGTTTTTGGTGTTCATGCACCTGTCTCTCAGAATTGTGCTGTGATGCCTCTCCTTTGCATATGTGCATTGCTGTGTTTGCTGCCTTTGATGCTAATTCAGTCAGCAAGTTTTTATGCATTGCAGAAAAGCATAAATGTATCAACTGTGATAGAGAAATTTCTATAAATAAAATGTGGAAAAGTAACAGCAGAGGTGAGAAAGGGTAAAAATAAGGCAGGCCTGTGAAGTTTGCCCACATGGGCATCATCCTTATGTATTAGGTGGTCTGTAAATCTAATATTTCCAGAAGGAAAAGGTGGAGTGGACATTCCCAGGTGTTTTCCATGTGTGTCACAGAAAGGAGACATTAAAGTTGCACACATGTACCAAAAAGCAGCAAAACAAGCCAGCTGATAAAGCACTCATCTGATAACTGGAAACAAATACTTCTGGCAGCATTATCAGAGCTGCAGAATGCACATAGAGTACCAATTTATGTAGCTTTGAGGAGAGCACTGGTTTAGGAACATACAGTGGAGTTATGTGAGTTTCAGCCTCATAATTGCCTCAAATTCTATGTGCTCTTCACCACTTGATTAGGTCATGCATGTAATTTGGTATCCAGACATTTAAAATGCCCAAATGCACTTTCAGGATTGAAATGATTCTTGTTTATATTAAAGTTTCTCTGTCCTGCTAGATGTGGGTGAAAAGACCAGCTGCTCATATGGCTAAGTGAAAATAAAAGTAGAAAATGTGTGGAAAAGGAGAATGAGGAAGAAGAAATGTTTTTACACTGGTGAAATGAGGGGGGAAAAGGGTGAAAGTTATAAGTCAGTCCTGACACTCAGAGACTTGTGCTTTTATTTCAACTATATTGCAATGAGTGGCCCCCCTCCTAATCTGAGGAGTGCCTTACATGTGGAATCTGTACATTGGGGCAATTTGCATTAGCTGGAGCCTGGAAATTATTTGTTCCCATTAAAATATTAATGCATTTATGCAGAGGCTGTAACTGGGGTAAGAGCTGTTTTTAATAGAATGTTGAAGTTCATATTCATGAAAAAAGGTGGGATTTTCTCCCTGTCCTTATTTTGGAAGTGGGGAAAAACATCATGAGAACTGTGGACACTCATCACAAGATTGCCCTGAAGTGCCAAGCACTGCTGTAAACCTGGCTTGGGAGGGTGCTGCCTTTTGCACTGTCCAGACAGAAAGGGATGAAATCCAGGCCAGACAGGATATGGGAGCTCCATCAACAGCACCACTGTAACCCAGGAGCCCAGGCTCTGCTGATCCTGTTCCCTGCACAATCCTCCCTCTCCTTCCTTCTCTCCTTGGATAGTGGTTTTTGTTGGTCTCAGAATGACTAAATATTTTCTGTGAAGTATTTCAGTGCCTGACCTTGTGTAAATGAAGGAGTTGCATTGCATAAATAGTCAGTCTGAGACTGAGCATGAATTTCTATTTTCAAACAGATCCCTGAGAAGCTGTGATCTAATACAAATACATTCTGTGATCTAACACAAATACATTGTGTGATCCAATATAGATACATTGTGTGATCTAATACAAACACATTGTGTGATCTAATACAAATGCATTCTGTGATCCAATACAAATACATTGTGTGATCTAATACAAATACATTGATCCTGAAGCCTTGTGCCCAAGCCAAGGGAAATGGTTTCTAACACTGTTTGCACTTGCTGTGGAGCAGTTACTAACTTTTATTATCAGCAGATTGCAACAAAGAGATCAGACAGCTGAATTATGAAACAACCTATTTTTCGGGCAATTGCAGATCATGGATATGTACTTTATACTGAAGGTAATATAAAGGCACATCAAACAAGTATTAAATTACCCTGCTAGCACATGCAGTCTTCCAAGGAATAGGATTAAAAAAAAAATATAAAGCCTTTGCTGCTGCCTCATTCTAACGGAAATATATTTGAGCCACTCTTTTTTATGTCTTGGCTGAAAGACAGGAGTGGAAGTTTGTTTCCTCACTCACAGTCAGCAGATTTTACCATCCCAGTGTAATTTTTTCACCTGGGTGTGCATTTTAAAACCTTGTACTTCTCATTCTCAATTGCATAGTGATTGTGTTGTGTCATCTTACATTTGACTAAGAAAGTCAATCCACTCCCCTCTACAGTGTTTCTGTTTGTAAAAGCATTCTGTTCCATATCAGGATTTTACAAAGGTACCTTTACTCTTGCCAGAGGAGTTGTTTGAAGGGAGTGGCTGTGCTGTAGTAATGCACTGTCTGTGGGAAATGCTGTAATCTCACATCAGAGGCACTGATGGCTGAGAAACCTGTTTCTGGACTCATTAAAACAAACTACAGAGCAGAAATACAGTAAAGAGTTTTCTACAGCAGTGTGAGGAGGAGCATGGAACAATAAAAAGAGGGGTCTTGGTGGCAGTTTCAAAGTGTAACACTTATGGTTCTTTGTAACTGCTGCAAACCCTGGAGTGCAGCTCGAAAACATGATTGAAATATTTTCATGCAATTCAATAGATGTAGTTCTGTACTTTGTAAACAGTAAGTATGTACTTCACAGCTGCCTTTGAGATGGGCATGAAAAATACCAGGAATTCAGTTTGTGTAACAGTGTAAGGAGTATGTGGTGTTTAATAGAGGTTATGGAACTGTGTTTGCTTTTCTGTGCATGTCACACTCAATAGCTGCTTTTATTTGAAATACATGATAGAAATGCATGTAGAGAAGAGTTAAACGGTGCATTTTTGACATGAGTTCAGAAGAGAGTATCAAGGCTTATAAACATACCTGAATTCAGTATCTCATAAGGCACAAAGAGGAGGATGGGGTTTTTAGGGCATTGGTTCGTTTGGGGTTTTATGTTTTTTATCTTCCTTCAGAAGCATGTGAAAGAATGAACTTCATGGCTGTAATTACTGCTGTGGCTTCTGAGTTCATAGTTGGGGTTTTTAAATACCAAACAAAGATCTAATTTTTCACATCACCCCTTGCCCACCTTTTGAGGTATTACAAATAGGTGGGAATTGTGATTGTGAACAGAAATTCTGGAGCTCTGGGAATTTAAATATGTAAAATAGTTTCAAATTGTGTTTAAAAGGAAATTGAGCATGCTTGTAGAAATGTTCCATTTGAAGTAGTGTTAGAGTTATGACAAATGTAGAATTACATTGATTTTGTTCCTAATGTATTGCAGAAGAGTTGAAAAAATGCTGGTTGAACCACTTGTTTATAAGTATCAAATAGGGCAGGCTGATATTTGAAATTCTTGTGACTTGCCTTTGTAAGATTGTTTTGCTAATGCTGAATCAATGCCAACAATACTTTGCTGTCATGAATACTGTAATAGCTGTTTGCTCTTGAGGTGTACTTGATCTAATCTTATTATAGGTGATGCACATAATTTTCAGGGTTTTTTCATTTTGCATTCTTTAGCTGTGGAGTTGCAGTCTAACATGCTGTCTGTTGTTCTTCTCTTCAAGTCGTGTCATTAAGACAGACATGGAGTTGGAAGTTCTGCGCTACACCAATAAAATCTCCAGTGAAGCTCATAAAGAGGTAATGGATCCTTTACTGTTAATAATTTTTGCTCTTAGTGTAGCAGTGGTACTCAGAAAATGTCCCCAGCAACCCAGAATTGCTTAGTAATAAAATAATGGAAAGGCTGGATAGAAATAAGAGGATAATATCCCTCCTATTACAGCCCAGTAATGTACCTTGCATTGCCCTTGAACTCACCGGTGCGTTTGTGATGTGTGAGAAATGAAGTGTGGGTTTGGGGAAGAGCTCACCTCAGCAGAAGGTGACCTGCTTGCAGGCTGTCTGTTCTGTGTGCACAAATACCTGTATCATGATGGAGAAATAAAAGATCAAGATTATTCAGGCCTGTGTGCAGCTCTGAAAAGCTTAACTAGCAGGTAACTGTCCCCAGATGCTGATGGGCTGGGGAAGTCTTTCCATGCACAGTGTGGGACAGGGAGAGGATTCCTCAGGGTGCTCCTCAGAGCTGGGGGAGTCCCTGGGGCACTGCTGAGCCCAGCTCTTCTGTTGCCATCCCAGAGTGGCAATGCCAAGTCCAGGCTCTCAGGTTGGACCTGGCATACACAGGGGAGCTGCACCCCTCTCCTGGTGGTCATGACAAAACCAGCCTGGCTGTCACTCCTGTGCTCCACACAGAGATGCAGATCTGCCCATGAGTTCTGAGGCTGGTGATGACCAGGGGCAGCTTAGGTTAAACTACCTGATGAGGTTATCTCAGCTTGTCTTGGCTTCTGCTCCTCAGATATCCAAAGTATGAAGGGTAAGAATGTGCTAAAATGAATATTGTAAAATAGAAAACTCAAAGGATAGTCATTTTGCATTCATGTTCCTTGGTTTTTCGTCATCCTTGAATAATCTTATCACATCTGAGAGTATTTTTTTCTGTAGAGCAGCTGCCTAGAACTTCTATAATACAGAAACAAAGTAATAAAACTTTCTTAGCAAATCTGAGAACAAGGATCAGATTTATGACTTGTAAACTGGTGTTAGTAATTTTCTGTTGATTCAGATTTCAAAGTATAAAAGAGACTCTCTCATGTAGACTAATCCAGTTCATAGCTTTGTTTTGCCTAAGCAGCACAAAAGGCCTTGCTGCCCTGTTCACCACAGCTTTCACAATTGAACATTGGTATTTTGGTGAGCTGCACTTCATTGGGATATTGTAGTTTGGCAATTAAACTTGCTTTATTGCTGGAGACTGCAGGCATTTTTAAAGATTTAAGTGTTTGATTCCAGTGTAGTTTTAAAATGCATGTACTGATGTAAATTTAAATGAAGTACAGATGATATTTTTGTAATATAGGTTTCTCTGGAGATAGTCATAAGTCATAAATTTATAAATATGAGATTTCCTCCTGCTATGATGGTCTCATGCTAATATGTATCTTACAGGTAATGAAGGCTGTAAAAGTAGGAATGAAAGAATACGAGCTGGAGAGGTAAGAGTTGTTATACTAATTATAATAAAAAAAGATAATAGCTCTGTAGCAGGGGGAAAAGCAATATCTGAGACAATGCAGTAGCTTGGATTCAGTTGAGACTGAGAGTTCAGTGGTGTTTGAAGGCCATTGTAAGTATTATTTTGTTATTTTGAGGTGGTACTTCATCTGTTTTAAACATGCATTTGATGAGGGCTGATTATTTTTTGGTTAAGTGTAGCATATCTCTCTTGCTGAAGCTACAGTAATTTACAGAAGCTTGATGAAATAGCTGTTTTCATTATTTGAAGCCATGCAATAAAACTGTGTTTATGGTTAAACATTGCCTTTAGTCTGGTTGTGTTTGAAGGTTGCATGAGTGGGTGTTGAAGTGTCTTATGAAGGGCTGTGTGCAATTACATTTTTTCTGCAATTACAAGGCAGCAGTACCTGTACTCAGCCTGCACAAGGAGCTCAGATTACACTTGTGATGGGTGTTCTACAGCTGCTGAGAAGTCAATAAGAAAGCAGCAGATATCTCTGGTGTTGGAAAGAATGTGCTGTACAGGCATCCATGAGGGGTTTGGCTGGTCCTAACTGATACACTAATGATGTGTCTAGATCTAAGGAAAACATTGCCTCCTCTCTTGAATCAATATTTACATTAGATCAGCAGCATTTATCGTATAAAGCATGGTTTTGATCATCAAGTCCATTTATTTTTAGATTGTACGTGGTATTTTCAATTTTCAAAGTATTTGCATATTGAAGAAATAGCAAATAGCAATCATATGTCAGTTACTGTTGTTTCTTGGCAGTAATTTTTCAAAGGCTTGTAAGCAGGCTAGAGCAGCACCCAGGGAAGGGAATATAAAGAGACCACAGTATTTGTCACCAGGATTTCAAGGTAGCTCAAAAGACAAATAAAGCCCTTAGTTCCATTTAAGCAGTTTAAATTTCTGGAGATACTGTAGTCTCATGCCTATAATTTGTCAGTGCCTCAAACTGCATTTACACATACCACCAGGTAACAGGGGAAAAAAATATTGTTTACATTCTGTTGTTATTTTTGAACTTTGTGTTTGTGTTCATTTTACTCACTGGCCATGCTTTACGTGCCAATAGTGAGATTTTGGCTCTGGAAATCATTAGCAATTAAAAATTTCCCTGGAGCAGAATTTCTTCTTGGGTGCTTTTAAATGCCAGTTTGATTTAAATGTCATACAACAACTACTTATATAAACACTCCTCTGTAAGTCTACAAGGTAAATTACCTTTTATCTCTGGGACTTCCATTCTTCCCTGGATAGCTCCTTTCACACACATCAACCATTTGAAAATATTATTTATGTCTTTCAATTGAAAAAAATAAATAACTTAAACAGCTACTACACCTATTTAAATTTGCCTTCTATTCTTCCATAAATCTGGATGGATTACACTTCTTGAAAGAGGTTGAAGTTATTTAGCTAATGAAAGAGGTCTTGGCAGACTGCTCTACTGTGTCTGCCTTGGAGACTATAATTAGAATTTCAGTTTCTTTTACTGAATTCATCCCTGCATCCGTTCCTTTAGGGGAAAAGGGCCCTAAAAATTTAAACTGTCTGCTATTCTTCTGTCTGCAAGGAAGAATAATGGCAGAGATCCCAAGAGCAATTAAAATGGTCTGTTACTGGATGTAGAACCTAAGTGTTGCCTTTTCTTTGTCTATTTGGTTAAACACTGGTAAATGATTTTGAACCAGTAATGTGTTAATCCTGAGATATATAAAAATAAATGCATTTAACTGCAACTCCAATCAGCCCTGACTTCTTTTCTGGTTTGATATTATTTAACTTTAATATGTGGTCGGTTGACTTTAAGGAGACAGCCAAGGCAATTATCTACAGACAGTAATTCACAGCATGTGTAATTGCATATGAAGTCATTTTGGTAGGTCAGATTCTGGGTTTTCTCTGAAGCAGTTTGTTTAGTATTTGTGCTTATCTCATGTTTCATTAATCTTCTTTAATTAAAGGGTTTTAATTATGAAACTGCTCTGTAGTGAATATATTGTTCAAAATATAGCAGGATGGTAAAAAAGTGTTCAGCTTGAGAAGTGTGTGAATAAAATCTGTGATTCCAGCAAAGCTGAGTGTGAGCATATAGACAAAGATGTTTTGTGTCTATATAAAAACACACTGAAAGTACTAATTGGGATCTAGAGTTATCTGTTTCAGAGTTCTCTGAAGGCCTGGAGATAACTTCTGTAGATCAGTGCTTATCAATTTCTAGATTTTATCTGTGTATTATCAAATTAAGTGTGGAATCTTCTGTGCATTGCCTCATTTGTTCTCTTTTTATTAAAAAGAACACTTTTAAGATTAGGGTGCCTACTTGGAATGTCACTTTGGTTGGGGAATGATGTGAAGGTGTATGCTGTAGCAACAGGTGAGGGACTTCTGCACCAGGAGTTCTGGACACACAGCTGTTGTGTGCATTGCCCATTTTTGTGGGGGTTTATCCCCTTCCTAATAGCACTGAAGGTCCAAATGTCCAAAATATCCGAATAAGACTCTCCAACACTAAAGCTGTATTAAAGAGAGCATCATTTATTCAGGCCTGAGGTTCATGCTGGAAATCCTAACCTAATGTGGACATGTGGTTTTAGAAGTGTTTCTTATATACAGTTACTATATGCATATAAAAATTTAGCCATTATCATAAATCCCACCCCATGTTCCCAGAGGTTCAGTCCTTGGTTTTCTCTGTCATGGCATTCTTGAGCCAGATGTCTTCTTTTCTTCCAACTGTCCTTGCTGAAAGCAGCTTTTGCATGCCTTGTTTCTTTGCTAAAAGCTTCACAGGCACGTTAGAATGAATTTAACCCTTTTGGTGTCACTGTGATAGGAGTGTGTGCAGTCCTGGGTTCATTGGATGGTGATGTGTTTATTTCTCACTGCCTTGAGGACACCAGGCAGCACTAAAGCAGCCCTAACCAGCCATTCCCTTGTCCCACACCCCCTGGATTGTGTGACTGTCTCTGAAACCTGTGGCTGCTGAACACAGGAGCACCTCGGGGTACCGTGCAAACGACTGTGATTGCAGTGCCCAAAACCTGGGGCCTCATCCTGCAAGGGGAGCCTTTCAAACAGAGGAGCATTGGGCAGTGTACCCCTGTACAGTGTGCAGGGAGCTTGGGCAAGTGCACAGGGGACATTGGGTAATGCACAGGGGGCAGTGGCAAGTGCACAGGGACATTGGCTGGCAGACAGTGTGGGCAGCAGGGGAGGGGATTCTGCCCCTCTGCCCCTCAGTGATTTCCCACCTGCAGAGCTGCCCCAGGCTGGGCCAGCCCAGGAGGGACCTGGAGCTGCTCAGAGAGCCCAGAGGAGGCTCCAGGATGAGCAGAGGGATGGAGCAGCTCTGCTGGCAGGAAAGGCTGGCACAGCTGCCATTGTTCACCTGCACAGGAGAAGCTTTGGTGTGACCTGATCTTCAGTACCTCCAAGGAGCTAACAAGAAAGATGGACTGACTACTTACAAGGGCCTGGATTGACAAGACAAGGGGAAATGGCTTCAAACTGACAGAGGACAGGGTTAGACTGGATATTAGGAAAAAAATCTTCAATGCAGGGGAAGTAATTGTGGGGATTTTGTAGCAGTTATTACTAAAGTTAAACTCCATTGTGCTCTAAGGGCAATAATTTGAAGAATAAAATGGCAAGAAAGCAGCTACAGAGGTTTTTTCTTGATGGTTTACAATGCTTGCAGACTGTTTTTACACCTTGCCTCTCTTACCAGCTGAGGCTGATAAAAGTTCTTTATCCCTATTCTTTTCAGTGCTGTCCCTGATTCCAGAGCAGAGCTTGGGCTCTGAGATGAGTTGCTGTTGTATCTGCCAGTGTTAAATTTCACTATCTGGGGAAGTCTGAGAGTACTCTCACAGATTATGGCTCTCATCTTTCATTTTTCTCTCTCTCCTCTGCTCCAGTGGAATAAACTGAAAATAAAACACACATTTTATTTCACTAAAAAAGAGAAAATAGCCAGAATAATTTTATTTTCCTTTGGGCATTTCCTTTTAGTGAAACGCTGATGATTTTAGCTAATCAGTATTTGCCACTTACCATTTCCTGATGATTTTGCTCTTTGAATGTTTTTGAAAAAGTCACTGACTTCTGCAGCAAATGGTCTTCAAAAATACTTGTTTTTTTATGAGGCTGGATAGATTTTCAGCTCAATTATAACCTTGGTAAGTCCTTCACATAAGTGTGCATAGATAGTAAATAGGAATCCCCACTGCAGCTGACAAAAATACACAGGAGAATCTTTCAGAGTTGCTTTTTGGTGTGGGAATGGTGTTGAATTGTGTCATGACCCTCACTGCTATTTGTGTATGTTTATTAAACAAGATACCAGCTCTCCATTAGTCTCAAGCAGCATGTCAGCCTGCTCAGTTACTGATACATCTTTTATGTCTTTTTCTTTTTCTTTTTTTAACAGTTAATGTTGTGTAGCCTGGAAATGGTTTGACTGCCTTATTTCCCAAACTGCCTTGCAGTTAGAGGTGATGTGTTTTTCAGTGTGGGGTGCTGCTATCAAAAGGTTTTCAAACTTTAAAATACATGAGAAACAGAGAGAGAGGTAGAAGGTGACCTTTTCCTGCATTTTAAAAACCCCAGTGCAATCCAGTAATTTTCCTTTGTTTCTGCAGGCCTGTGTGGTAGGACAGGAGTCTGCCTGCTGTCTGGATGGTGTTTGGTGTTGGATGATCCTGTACCTGATATTATTTATTTGTCTGTGTATCTCCACAAGGGTTGAAGGAAGAAGTGGATCAGCCACAATCTCTGTTTTTAGCAAGAAATCCTCCCCATGCAGCAGCCCAGGAGCTTCTGTTCAGCAAGGCTGCAGTGGGGCTGGCAGGGAGGGCGTGCTGAGCCAGTGGTTTGTACCTGTGCCAGGGCAGCAGGGCTCATCCAGGGCTTCCTAAAAATGGTGATAGGAAATGACCTGCAGTGTCCAGGGCCAAGCAGGCAGCTTAGTGCTGACAGCTCTGACAGCAAGTGCTGGGTGCTAATTGCTTCATTGGAGTGAGCTGCTGAATCTCATGTGTTCAGGGCCCAGAGGGAAGTCAGGGATAATGTGTGTGCCTGGAAAAACAACTGGATTCAGAGACACTTCCTGCAGCCTTCCCCTCCTGCCCACCTGCCCCACATACAGCTGGTCCTTTGATATTTTAAATTAGGCTGTCACCACTCGTTTCCTAATCCAGCTGAAGTCAGGCTGTAAATAGTTTAAAATAAATCTAAATATAAAAATTGCTTTAGAAAACCCCTGAGCATTGTTTCTGTTCTTTGACATACAGAGGCACAATTGCAAATGCGTGCACACTCCACTCAGCAGGATTGGGGACAGGATTACCTGTGAGCATGGAGCTCCTGTCTCAGCACCTCATCTGCTTTAGGAGCTGTAAATCCACTGCAGAAGGTTCAGCTGCCCCAGCCCTGGCAAACACATGCCCTCTTCCATTTGCCCAGCTGAGAGGGGAAATGTGGGAGTCAGACACTCCTTGGGGCACTGAGACCCATTTTACCTGAGCTGCTGCTCACTGTGTTCATCGGCTTGGTGGTGGACTCCATTAGCTGCTGGGAGGGAGCAGGGCACTTTCAGTACATTCCCAGTAACCTCTCAGCATTTTCCCTTTGCAGGAGCTCCTGGGGGAAGCTCAGGTGTTCTCTATCAGTCACCTCCTGGTGCAAGAGAACTGTTTCATTGTACAGGACACTCTTGTTACTTGTGATTGAAATTCACATATTTGGGGTTTTTTTACCTTCTACAAAATACTTGTGAACTGGGACCCTGTCAGAGATTTCAAATAAGCCCCTCTGTCATCACAGAGATACCAAAGAACAATTCCCATGCTGATATTGGAAAATGGTTGCCTTCAGAAAGAGAGCTGTGGCAGGATGTGCACCTCGTGTGTGCATACAGAACATAGCTCATGGCATAGCAGTAGATAACCCACCTTTGAATGCTGTGTCACTGTCCTCACAGGGTTAGTAATACAGTAAATCTGATAATTCATAATTACCCTTTGATTATCTTTTTGGAAATTAAAAAACAGTAGCATTTTAATTTTGTAACATTGAAAATTACAAGCATTATTAATTTCTGTGGATGTTTTCTACAGTGACTGTTAGTCACTGCAGTGACTATTACTGTGTTAAAGGAAGAACAAGCTTTCTTCTCAAATTAGCAGTAATCTCAGTTTTTTCTGAATCCAGTGTGGTATTGAGATAGTGAACTAATTAACATTGCTAATGACAAGCTAAGATTGGAGATATGTGAAATGGAGCTCATTGTAAGAGACAGCAGGCTGGAATTATTATTTGATGTGGATTTTGTTCATGCTTGTTCAGACAAGTCAAAAGTAAAGATTCTGTGTATGTGAGGCTTTATCTCCATTGTGAGCTTTACCTCAATAATTTTTGCTAATTACTGATGAAGCAGAGAGATGAGAACTTTGTGGTTTTTGGCCATCTTTTGATAAGCAGAATTGCTTGTGATCATGATCAGAGACCAGAAGCTCAACTTGAAGGAAATGGGTAGAATACAAGACTGCCATTAATGTCATTATATCACACACTGACCTGAAAATTAAACCTATTTTACACACATGAAAAGAAAAAGAGCAGATTTTGTTCCTTGCTGCTGGCAATACTGCTGCATAATTCTTTTCCAAATTTGTTCTTGGTGCATCCTCATTATTGTAGTGTGCAAGTGACACCTCACAGCTTATTAAGCAGTATTTTTAATGTCTATTGTGATGGCTTTGTTGTTGGGTTTTCTGTTTTTGCATCATCTGTCTAGGGGATGAATTGTGCAGAATTGTGTGCTGTTTTGGCAGGTGGTAGTTTTTTGAGTGTGAGCATTATCAGCAGTATTGAAAAATGCAAGATCAGGGTTGTTGTTACAGGATTATATGTCATCATAGAATCAAGGGTGAAAGAGGCCTTAAAGGTGAAGCCCAGCCACCAGCACTGTAAAGCTTACACCACTAAACCATTTCCCAGTGCCAAATCTAGATTTTTTTTAATCACCTCCAGGGGTGGTGACTGCACCTGAGCAAACTATTCCATCACCTGCACAGTGAAAATTATTTTAATGCTACCCAGTCTGAGTCTCCCTGTCCCAGCCTGAGGCTGTTTGCTCTTGTCCTCTCACTGTGAGCATGGCAGAAGGGATCAGCCCAGCTCCCTGCACCCTCCTGTCAGGGAGTTGGAGAGAATGAGGTCTGAACCTTCTCCAGCTTGAACAAACCCAGCTCCCTCAGCTACTCTTCATGGGGCACCTTTTCTAGAGCCTTCGTGAGCCTTGCTGCCCTTCTCTGGACACACTCAGCCCCTCAATGTCCTTTTTCCTGAGGGGCCCAGAGCTGGGCACAGCACTCGAGTGTCGGGGCCTTTGGCTGCTCAGAGTGACCCCAAGAAAAGTTGGAAAGTCTCTTTTCCCAGCCCAGTGCTAGAAGAAACAGTCAGGGCTCTTCATTTCTCGGTCTCAAGGGTGTTTATTGTTTCTTATCTATAAAATGCTTTCTCCTGCCCTGCCCAGGTCCATCCACAGGACAGTTCCAGGCACTCTGCCTGCCCCCAGGGCAGTGTTATGGCTTTATACTAAAAACTACATGTGCAGTGTTTACAATTACTTTCCAATGCCTATCACCTGTGTTAGACAGTGAGCTTCTACCCTAAACCAATCTAAAAGTGCCAGGATCATCCAGAGGCCAAGAAGAAGAAGGAAAAAGGCTTGACGTTCCCAGATCCCTCCATCTTGCCCCCTGAACCCCCATTCTAAAAACCCCAAAATCTACTTTCTCACCTTGTGATAAATTCACTATCATTCTGCTTAATTTGTCGTGGCTTGCAGATCTTCATCTAAGGTTGGTAATTTGCTTCATGGGTCATAATCAACCCACAGGGGCATCTTGGGCTCTGTGCCAGGGTCTCTGAGCCCCCTGGCAGGATCTGGGCTGCTCAGGACAGATAGAGGGATGTGCTGGGTCCTGACACTTGAGCTGTGGCCTCAGCAGTGCCCAGCACAGAGGGGCAGGCGCTGCCCTGCTCCTGCTGCTGATCCAGGCCAGGTGCCATGGGCCTCTTGCCCCCTTGGGCACACCTGGGCTCACACTGAGGTGGCTGGTGACCTGCAGGATGTGGCACCAGGCCTTGTGGAACCTCATGCCCTTGTCCTTGGCCCATTGATCGAGTCTGTCCAAGTCTCTCTGCAGAGCCTTCCTGTCCTCCAGCAGATCCACACTCCCACCCAACTGGGGATCTGCAAATCTACTGAGGGTGCTCTCAATCCCCACCTCCAGATTATCAAAAAAGATGCTAACCAGGACCAGCCCCAAAACTGAGCCCTGGGGAATACCAGTAGCAGCCAGCCCCAGCTGGATTTAGCTTCATTCACCACAACTCTCTGGGCAAGGCTGTCAGCCAGTTTTGTACCCATCAAAGTCCGCCCACCTCAGCCACAGGCAGCCAGTTTCTCCAGAGAATGCTGTGGGAGACAGTGTCAAATGCTTTACTGAAGTCTAGATAGACACACCCACAGCCTTCCCCTCATCTGCTAAGTGGTCACTTTGTCATAGAAGAAGATGAGGTTGATCAAGCAGGATCTGCCTCTCATATATCCATGGTGGCTGGGCTTGATCCCCTGGCTGTCCTGCACATGCCATGTGATGGCACTCAGGATGATAACTCCAGAACTTTGCCCAGACCTGAAGTCAGGCTGACAGGCCTGGAGTTCCCCAGGTCAGCCTTCCAACCCTTCTTGTAGGTGGCTGTTAGATTTGCTAATTTCTAGTCAGCTGGAAGTTCTCCAGTTAACCAGGACTCCTGGTAGAGGATGAAGAGTGGTTTGGCCAGTTCTTTTGCCACTCTGGGCCCATAGACTTTGAGTGTCTACCTGGCAGGGCAGGTCACTAACCACTTCCTTCTGGATTATGGGGGCTTCGTTCTTCTCTCCATCACCAACTTACAGCTCTAGGAGCTGGCTATCCTGAGGACAACTTGTCCTGACATAGAAGACTGAGACAAAGAAGGCATTTAGTATCTCTGCTGTTTCCTCATCCCCTGTCTCTGCACTACCCTCTTGCATTCAAGAAATGATGGAGACATTCTTGACTCTCCTTTTGCTGCCAAGGTTTTTATAGAAACTTTTTTGTNTTCTTCTCTCCATCACCAACTTACAGCTCTAGGAGCTGGCTATCCTGAGGACAACTTGTCCTGACATAGAAGACTGAGACAAAGAAGGCATTTAGTATCTCTGCTGTTTCCTCATCCCCTGTCTCTGCACTACCCTCTTGCATTCAAGAAATGATGGAGACATTCTTGACTCTCCTTTTGCTGCCAAGGTTTTTATAGAAACTTTTTTGTTGCCTTTAACTGTAGCAATCAAATCAAGTTCTAGTTGGGCTTAGACTCATCCCCTACGTGACCTCTTGTCATTCTTGTAGTCCTCCCAAGTTACCTGACACCTCTTCCAGAGATGATAGATTCTCTTTTATTCCCTAATCTCCAGCCTAAGTTCTCTGTTTAACTAGGCTGGTCTTTCTCCCCAGCAACTTGTGCTCCTACACCTGGAAACAGCCTGCCCCTAAATACTTAACAGTTCCTTCTTAAAGCATGTCCAGCCTTCTGGACTCCTTTGTCCTTCAGGACTGACTCCCAAGAGACTCTGTCAGGCAATGTCCTAAGCAGGCCAAAGTCTGCCTGCTCTATGTCCAAGGTGGAGATTCTGCTGCTGTCCTTCCTTCCTTCACCCAGTGTAGAAAATGCTGACATTTCATGGTCACACTGCCAAGATGGACACTGAGCACCACTCACCCACCACCCCTCCTTTGTTCACAAGCAGGTCTGGCAGGGCACCTCCTCTGGTAGGCAGGCAAAAGGGATGGAAAATGCTGGGGCTGGAGAGCAATCTGAATGACACTAGGCAGCAGAGGTGATGTTTCTGCTAAAATCAAACTGAACCTTCAGGCAGCCTTGGCAAGTGAGAGCTGCAAAGAGCTTGGCTGACAGCTGACTCTGGGTGTCCCAACTCTCCTATTGAAACCTGTATATTTAAAAGAACTAATGAGATATGTGAAGGGTCCTCAGATTAATCTGTCAGTGTAGGGTACAGTTGCTGTCACTTCTTAATTGGTACAAACCTCTTGTAAAGTGCCATATCCTTCAGGAGTATTGGACTGGGTTTCTGCTTTTTCTTATTTCAGAATGAGCCTGACTCTTGGTCAGTATTCTTCTGTCTCTGATTGGCAGATAATTTACAAAAATTGTGTGGGATTGTTTGGGTGCATAGTGTAACTGTAAGGATTGTGGAGTTTAGGATGTTACATGTGATTTTTAACAGCCTTTTGCCTGTGCAACATCTAGATTTGCTCTGTAATGGAAGGTTTGATGCTGGATGTAATACATTACATTGGGTCAATTTTCCACTTTTTGGGGATTTTTCTTTATTGTGGGTGTGAAGGAAGATAAGAACATGTCTGTTTACTAATATGTTGTGTGGGTTGGAAATTTCAATGGCATTCAGGAATTGGCTTCCCAGTCCTGCAAGATTTGGGGAGTTTCCTGCGATGTTTATGTTGAGGGAGGAGTGATCTGCTTTTCATCAGTAATTCTGTCTTTGTGAGAAGGAAGTGGGTATGACAAGAAGCCATTAAACTGGGGAAGGTCCTGGCTGGTGCTGTTTCTGTTGCTGCTGCAGGTCAGAGATTTGTGTCCATAAGACCTCTGAGGGGGTCTAGAATTTATTTGGATCAGGTGAACTGGTTGGTTATTTGGGGCTGGTGAGACAAGGAGGCCTCTGTTACTTGAAGGAGTTCTTGGGTAATTGATATAACTTCGTTCTGGTAGTTTTCTGTTTTATTTTGTGCTTCATTTTCATATTGTCTCTAATACCTGGGATCCATGTAGTGATTTTGGCACCTATGATAGGCCCTTGGAGCTTGATTTGGGTCACTTGTGCAGTTTAGAGTAACAATTGAAAATAAATCCTGTTTCAGTCCCTCAGTCTGCATTAAGCTCTGATTTTCACTGTTGGTGATTGGTGTCTCTGCCCTGTCCTTCAGCCAGCTCAGTGCTGGAAAGCAGCCTGGGCTCCAGGCAAAAGGAGCAGCCTTTGTCCAGATGGGAGCGGCTTGAGGGCAGTGAATGGATCAGGGGGACCCTGTGAACACGGTGCACGGTGTTTGTCAGTGAGGGGATGTGCAGATTTTTTGATCTGCCTACAGAGCACCTGTGTGGTCATTTGTTTGGTCCCTGCATAAAGAAAGGAATGATGAAATGTCCCCAGGAACTGCAGAAAGTGTTGTGGTAGACTTAGTTGCAAAGTGTGTCTGGGTCTTCCTGAACCTGCTTCCTCAGCTTCCCTTCCCTTAAAAATTCTGACCTCTGCACCTGCCTAAATTTGGTCCAGACATTAACATCATAAATTGAGTGCTATAATCTTTTATTATCCTTAAGGTAGTAGGTTTGCATATCCCAAATGACAAATTACTGCCTTTTCCTCTCAGAATAGCTCAAGTATTCAAAAATCTATTGAGGACAAATTAAGCTCTATGCTGGGACACCAACGCCCTTTTAACCTAAGCCCTTACTGCATTTCTGCTTGCTCTGGGTTGTTGAACACAAGTTCAAACTTCAAATATTCAATTTGAAACTGAAAGGAAGATTATGAGGCATTAGTGATTATGTTGGCACTCTGTCACTGAACAGCACTTATGTGTTGTGTGCTATGTGGGTGGCTGTGTGTTTGCTAAGAAGCATAACTGAAGATGAAAGTTTAATTATTTCTTCAAGGCAAATCCTTTCTCCCGTGGACTTAAACTTGCATAAGAAAAATGAAAATTCATAAGGAGTTTAAAAATTGGCTAAAATTAAAAACCATTTATTTTTACCCTATTTATTCTTCTGAATAATAAAATTTCCCCATGGGTTTTTGGAACATATGTAGAATAATTATACTGTAGAAGTGGTGCTTTAGCTCAGCTTCTGGAGCTAGGGCAAACATTGTGATTATGCTGCAAGCTTAAATCTGGGTCTTACAGAAAATCTCAGTCAAGGCTCTGTTGCCATCAAGTGCAAAAAACTGTGACCCATGGATTGGTCCCTGTGGGAGCAATTACTCTTTGCTGAGATTTTTTTTCCAGCACTGAATATTATAAATGTCAAAAAAAAGTTTAACCCTCGGTACCTCTAACAGAATGTTTTCATTCCTGCTGGCAAGAATAAAAATTTTTAGCTTATATTTGCATGTTTGAGCCAGGATTTTTTAAAAGGCTTTTCTTTATAAACAACAGAAAGGTAAAAGTGCTGCCTTTTAAGTCCCAGTCTGCCTGCCTTGGTGAAGGCAGAAGCAGGGCTGGAGCTGCCTGATGCTGCAGTGCTGTGCCCAGGCCTCTCCTGATGGGGCTGTGCTCCTTGGATGCAGAGTGAATTGATGATTAAAACCTCTCATCTGGTGGTGGCAGCAGGGCCAGAGTGTGCAGGGAGTGTGGGGTTGCTTAGGAACAGGACTGGATGTGTTCTCAGCTGCAGCCCAGCAGAGCCCAAGGGCAGCAGGAGCTGCTCTTGCCTTCGGGGAAACCCACAACCTTTGGGGAGGTGCAGTTGGTGTGCATTTCTGCTTCCTTATTCTGGTGTTTGTGTCATGTGGTAGTAGGCTCCTAGCTACTTGTCTTGGTTTGGGAAGACAGGAGGCTGCTAAGGAAGGCAGGAGCCTCCCCTGAAATGGAGAATATAAACCCTCCTCACTCCTCTGAATTGCTATACATTTTAAATCAGGGGGCTCTCAGGCAAAAAAAATATGGGAGCAGGAAATAACAGTTCTTTAATAGGGAAGAAAAAATAAAGGAAAAAATAAACAATGCAGTACACTA
>WBNQ01013859.1:95861-116654 GCA_013401375.1 Spizella passerina
GAGAGAGATAAAGCAAACTGCCCACTTGACAAAAGACAATCTGCCATACAGATGGGAATGGAATACATCTTGCCTTGCAATCTGGAATTAACATTGACTCTATGATCTGGAAGGTATGAAAGACACCTTATAATTAGAAATTTACAATTCTTATAGAAACAATGGTGGACTTAAGACTTGATTGGTCTCAAGTGAAAACCACTCACACACTTTTGGTGGCCATTGTGAAAAATGTGTATTTTATGATTGGCTTTTTGCAAATATGAAAATTAATATTATATGTGTTGTGTTAGGAAGTTATGCTGTATTAATTCTCTTAAGTAGTGTGCTAAATATAGTTTTAGGTTATAACAAAATGTTAAAATATAAACTATGCTATGTAGGATACTTTTTCTAAAGAAAGGATTCGCACTTAGATAGCAGCCACAGGACACCCAAATCTTTGAGAGAAAGAGAATTTATGGCTTCATTATCAGGAGAAATGAACTTCTTCCTGCCTTGCTCAGTCAGAATGACACTGATAGGATTAAGAGGAAGAAGTTGACACTGACCAGACAGAATCCTGTGTTTGAATGGAATTTATGCTCATGTATTAAGTGTATGAATATACAACAGGCTACTGTTTTTAACGGTTAATCCTCTGTTAACGTGGGTCCTTTTTCGGGTTTATTTTACCCAGAAAAGGTACCCAGACTGTCCATAACACTTTGTTTCTATTGTCTCATATTGTCCTAATTCAATTGTCCAAATTGTTATTACTCTGATTGTATTACTATTTCTATAACAATTTTATTAGCATTAAACTTCTAAAATTTTAAAAACAAGTGATTGGCATTTTTCATTGCTATCAATAATACACTCTAGAGAACTATATCTGTAAACAATGGTTACAGAAAGAGATTCTTTTCCTGTTAGTTTCCTACAGCTTCCACACAACTTCTCAGGATTTTTCTGAGGAAGTCTGTGCCTGCTCTCTCTGGCCAGAGAGCTGCTGCCACAATGTGAGACTTACCAAATCAAAGAGTGTCCATTATTCCTAGCAGAAATTAAAATAATATTTTTCTATTATCTAAGTAACAGATCCAAACCCAGCAGATTTCCTGTCTCTTCCCTATTTTCTCATGTGTGTTCTTTGGTGCTGGATACAGTCTGCTCATTAACTGTGACAAAACTTTGATAAAATGGATATAAAATTGCATCATGTGTTCAAAGACTCCTGCACAGAGACACTGGCTGTGAGATGCTGGGGAGAATGTTGTGCAGCCTTGTAGCTGAAGTTTGAGTCAGGAGCACCATTCACTCACCCTAATAGTGCAGTGAGACATAAAGACAAATGGCTCCCAAATATACCAACCCTGAGACAGGCTGAGTCACCTTACCTTGTACTTTTTTCTTCTCAGTTAGTGATTTGTGTTTATCACATTGTTTTCCAAATATAAAATATTGATGATTCTCAAAATAGTCTCAGGCAACATTAAGTGAAGAACTTCTGGTTTTGAGACATGAAGAGAGGACTTTGCAAGTAAAAATTTGTAAGATTTTTGCTCTCTACTGCAGATTTCATTTGTGTGGGTAGACACGAGTGATATCTTTTAGTTATTATGTAGAACTTCCAGTGAAATTTAACAAGTTTTTTCTTTCCTAGAACCATTACATTTTGGTTCAGTTTTGCTTAGCATGCATAACCAATTTTAAAAGTCTTTGTGAGGCCTTTCAGCAGTTCAGAATGTTATTTCAGATTATTGTGACAAGCATTGAAAAATTTCTTCCAAAATGTGGGGAAATGCACTGCTGTCCTTTTATTAACAATTTTTTGTAGCCCAGGTGACTTTCCCAGATCTGAGGTGGAGCTCTGTGCCCTCCTGCATGTTCCCCCCTTGATCTCACACAATGCACTGCTGCTCTGCAGGCTGTACCTGCATCTGGGAGCAAGTTCCCTCTGGGTTATTTTTAGCTCAATTACTTTGTTGTTTGCCAGGTATATTCATTCCTTCAGGGCCCAGTCTATACATTTAACCTTGCTCCACTTTCCCCTCCTGCTCAGTGGCAGAGGAGGGGCAGGGTTATGCCCTTTGCCTCTGCTTTGATGCTCTGAAGACAGCTTGGAAAAATCAAGCATGTGTAGTGTTGGTTCTTGGCCTTTTTTTTTGTTTTTATTAAGGTTGGGATTGAAACTGCTTGAGATGATATTTTGTGTTCAAACTTAAATGTGTATTATTTTTTATTTATATTACAGTTTTATAAGTTGTGAGTTCTACAGCATTCTACTAACAAGTTACAATATGGTTAACTGTCTTTCTCTGCAAGGTATTTTGAAGTAAAACTATCTAAATAAGAAATGACACAAATTGTTTTCACTTTTAACTTAATAACTAATCTTTTGTGCCTTGCAATGTGGACTTTTCTGTCTAATTATAAAACACTACCTAAACTTATGAAGAAGAGGGTGAGGAACAACTACCTACTGTCATAAAATCTCTATCTTGCCCCATATATATTGCTACATTTTAAAACTTTAAACTCTAAGTTTTCTACTTTGTGATATTACATACTCTTATTTAAACTATACACTTGTAATTCTAGTGCTATCAATTAATTTTGGAAGCTTTCTCTATGGCCTCAGGTTAAATGTAATATTCTCTTGTGGGTTTGTGCCTTTCAGCACAGCAAGTTTAAAATTCTCAGCATCCAGGGTTCCAACAGTGTAGAAGAGACAGCTCAAGGATGTCACTTGAGGCTGTGCCAAACAAAGGCTGTGTGTCACAGGTTGGTGCTGGGCCAGGTCACTAGGGACCAGCTCAGACATGGGGTCCCCCCTGCCACCGAGCACTTTGTACCCCCTCCATCTTGACTGGCTTCTTAGGGTGTTTGCAGGGCACCCACAATGAAGGAAGGAATGCTGAGGAGGACTCCAGCTAATCAGAAGGCTAATTAATTACTTTATTATACTATATTATTCTATATTATATTAAACTATATTACATTACATCTAAACTGAGCCTGCCAAGCACTCAACTCCAGCTGCACAGCACCCGTGACTGTCAGCTGACAGTCCTGACACACGTGGATACAATTGGTCAGTGAATCAAAACACTCACACCAGAATCCAATCACCAATTCCCTTCAGCTAAACAATCTTCCACAATGCATTCCCCTTGTGAGCAACACAAGAACAGTAAATAAAATAAACATTGCTTTGATAATTCTTTGCTTTTCTCACTGCTTCTCCCACGTTCAGAGAATGTGAATCCCACATCTGCTGGTGGCTTTGCCTTAATCCTCAGCACCTGAATGGGGTGTAGGGCACCTGGCTTCCAGCTAAACCATGGCAAATCATAGATGTCACCACTGTCACTCCAGATAAATGCCAGATCACTGCCAGGTGCCATTCATCTTCCTGTACTGCTTCCACCCAGGCTCACAGGCCCTCTGCTAGCATCCAGCATTGCTCTCAGCACAGCTCCCAGGATTTACCCATATCCCTTCAGGTGCCTCCTGTAGCTGGCAGGCTAGGCTGGGTTGCTGTCAATGACCTGCCATTTGGAGCTGTGTTCACTCTACTAAAACAAGAGGCACAGGGCTTCTCAAAGCTGGCAGTGATGAAAATATGGCTTAGAGTATTTGCTTGGATCTAGAAAGAGCATGGCTGAAGGACTGAGTGCATTATTGCATGCTGAAGGACTGGAAAATCAAAGTGCTTCGTTTGAGTAGTGTCCTCCAGCAGTAGCAGAAAGAAGAGACTTGGTCTACTTCACAGATAAAAAAACCTCAGGAAATGAAACTTTCTCTGCCATCATTCATATATTAGGAAGAAAGTTGGAAGCTGAAAGAGGTGAGCAGGATGCTTGTGTCCTTCAATGTATTTTTTCTTGCTGAGGGATAACTTTTACAGTAGTTTTAAATATTCTCTTTCTTGAAGAAGAAGAAAAAGGCATTACTTCCCTTATTTTTCAGGTGGACTGTAGGTAATCACAGCTGGGCATGTTGGTGTACACTGGTAGACCACTCTGACTCACTCTTAGACTACTTTTTTTCTTTTTTTGTTCACTCTGAACAACTATTTTGAATCCATGAATCATATGCCTTGGTGGTTCTCTTCAGAACTGGAAGCAGGTGTAAATTCATCAAGCTGTTAAAAATGGATCTGGGAAAAAATGAGTCTCAGCTGCCATGGCAGGTAGGGCACTCACAGCCATTGCCAGTGGCCTTTGGATCAAACAGCAGAGAAATAGCTTCACAGGAAAGAGCTCAGAAAATTCTAACTAGGTAATGAGTAGTGGCTTCCTTTTGATTTACAGCAGAGCTTTGCAATCAATCTATAAAGCTTTGAAGAGAAAAAAAAATCTCTAAGGAAGAGGAAAGGGCCATACAATTAGTTGATACTGTCTGCTTGCTTGTCTTCCCTAATTCCAGGAGTGTGTGCTGAAAATGGATGATAGTGTGCAAAAATCTCAACTATGGCCCATTCCTTTGTAGTTTCAAGCTGAGATACAGTTCACATCATGCTGGTTCTTGGAGAATATTCAGTTTCATCTCAGCTGTAGATTATGTGTAGATGGGTGTAGTTGGAGGAATTTGACAAGGATTACATGTTTGTTGTAACTTCCAGCTCTTGTATATCAAATTCCTGCTCTGATCTCTCCTTCTTTCATCTCCACTATGTGTCTTTCTTTTCAGAATGGGATGCTGAAGTGGATGTGATAACTTGCAGAGCCACATTCAGCAGTATTTCTTTTACTCAGGCAAATGACTACAGTTCAGAAAACTTACTCAGTAATCTTGCACTGGAATTTGGATTTCGAATTGCAGTTTGTAATTGTCAAGATGCCATTTGGCTGAGATTGCTCAGCCATTAATTTGTTTGAAGTCAACACTTGAGTTGAAAGACTAATAGCTGCCTTGGTGCATTGCTCAATTCTAAATCTCATCTGTTCTGGAGTTTGGCTGTGCTGCAGCTGGGGATGTACTTTGTCATTTTAATGGCAGGGGGGCAGAGCTATTGTCTGGGGACCTGGGGGTTTGCTGTTTACATGCACAGGAGGGTTTTTGTGGTACTTGAGTAAAACTTCAACATATATAACAAAGCTGATCTTAAAGTTTTAATATGTGGATTGGAGCAATTGTTTCCACTACTCAGAACAATTTATCCAGGATTAAAAAAGAGACCCAAGAAAACTTGTGTTTTCATCACATGAAAAATTGGAAGAATTATTCAAATGTATTGGTGTGACTTGTTGTGTGCAGATTGCTGTCAGTGTTCCTGTGTTTGCATGCAGATAGTATCAGGGGTTTTACTGCATGGGACAGACTTCTAGAGGGACTTAAGCAAGGATTTGTGTGCCACTTTTTAAAGAAATGGCTACTGACTTGCAGATATGATCTTCATTTCCAAAACTTGTAACTTGTGAACTAAGGTAGGATTTTTATTCATAGCAGCAATCTATCTAGCTTTATTTCAAATTGATTGATTATTTTTTATTCATAATAAAATAGTTTTTCTTAGTTTACATAGGAATATTAATTTCAGTGTTAATGATGGTACAGGCATGAATTAAAATGTTTCTCCACCCCAGTATTAGAAAGCTACTATTTCTTTATGCAGCTAAATCTTTTCTTGGTCTCTTAATGTTCTTAATGTTTCCCCAGTCTGGCTCCTGCTTTGCTCTGGAATGATTTAGGCTGGCAGTAGTCAGCAGACAATTCTTTTTTATTCACAGAACAGGCTGAGTTGGAAGGGACACACAGGGACCACCCAGACCCCCCAACAGCCCCATCCTGTGCCTGGCAGTGTTCTCCAAACCCTCCTGGAGCTCTGGCAGCCTCAGGGCTGTGCCCAAACCTGAGAGCCTGAGCAGTGCCAGCACCTCTGGCCAGTGTTGTTGGTTGGGTTTTTTGTTTGGGTTTTGGTTTTTGCTCCCCCCATCCCAGTACTTTCTTGCCTGCACCAATTCATTATTTCAGTGTCAGGAATAATTGAAACTCAAAGCATAAACTGTGAAATATTTGGTGTGCTGTGTTTTACATAGCTAATAGATGTACTGGATCCCCAAAATATAAATCAAATCATGTAGCCTATTAGACTTTACATAGTAGAAACAAAATATGAAATACTTTACAATGCAGAAAGTGCTTTGTTGCTCCTAAGGGATACAATTTTGACAATTTTATGAGGTTACAATTTATTTGTGCAGTGAGTTGGCACATGGTTTTGATAAAAGTAATGTTCACAGAGCATTTTGCTAACAAGAATACTTTTTTAAAGCCGCTAGTCTTGCTGATTTGTATTGTACAAACAAAGTATCTGTTAAACTCCCTGGAAGAGTGCCTGTCTGAGATACACTTACAAACCCTGCATGGTAATACTGCTCTGAGTGTGAGCAGCTGAATAAGCTTTCAGCCTGCGCTGAGGAACATCTTTTAGGCATAATAGAAAAGAAGAAACCTGTTAAGAACTGGGGAAAGCTGTATTACATTTTTCTGATGCAGACTTTATCTTACACAAAAGACCTAGAAAAACACATTGGCCTCGAGACTTTCATGCTACCCCTTGCTGTGAAAGAAATGGTCTGATGTGGCTGTTCAAAGAATGGTGCAGTTGACAGGAATGACATTTCACTGAACAAATGCTTCAAACTGTTGTCTTGCAAGATATTCTTCTATAAATACATGTGAAACCATACTGCACACTGGACTGAATGTGCATTGCTCAAAATTCCAAGTATGGCTTTTCCTACGTGCATGCTGGTTTGTTCTGAATGGGATGTAGAGAAAAGGTGACATGGAAATTCTGTGCCAGCTGTGCCTGTGTTGCCAACAGCTGACAGGGATTGTGAAGCAGAGCTCTGGTGAGGCTCCCATGCTCATGTAGCACTGAAGAATCATGGCTGAAAATACAGCTTCCCTATTAGACATCAGTTTCAACTTCCAACTTCATTTTCAGCACGTCTGCTTTCATATCTTGTTTCTTTGAAATTGCTTGAATATACCTGACTGGCATTTTTGCTGTTAAGTAACACTAGAGAGCAAGTCAGCAAGCTCCTTCCTTTCCTTCCTTTCCTCCCTTTCCTTCCTTTCCTTCCTCTCCTTCCTCTCCTTCCTCTCCTTCCTCTCCTTCCTCTCCTTCCTCTCCTTCCTCTCCTTCCTCTCCTTCCTCTCCTTCCTCTCCTTCCTCTCCTTCCTCTCCTTCCTCTCCTTCCTTTCCTTCCTTTCCTTCCCTCCCTTCCCTCCCTCCCCCCTTTGTATCTTTTGAATTATTTTTTGTCTCTTAAGCCACATTCAAAAGTAAATCAAGGAAAAGTGTCTTACAGTATCTATCCCACTATTTTAGATATGTGGGATATAAGTTTTGTCAAAATGTTGTGGACAGATTACAACAGGCAGTAATGAACCTGGGAGAGGATAGTTCAGGAAATAATGGTGAAAGGAGTGTTTTAAAAATATCATTTATAAACTAGAGAAACTTTAAAAGAATGACATTAGAGTAGAAATTAGAAGTACCAGAGATCAGAATTTTGCTTGTTATATTTTGTCTTTCTAAAACCATCAAAGAATGACAATATCTTATTGCAGGGAGAGCTTAAAGCCTCTTAAGACCTGAAAACCTGTGGGTTTTGAAAGGTTAAATTCTGAAAGAAATGAGGTTGTCAGAAGTGTTTTCAAGATCTGTGTACTTGGTGTGGAGCTCTGTTCAGTATTGCAATGTGCTGAGATTCAGGAGGGCTTCCTGCACACACAGGAGCTTGTCAAAGCCTTTGGTAATGAGGATTTGTACCAGTGAGGAGGAAAGACACCAAAAGGAATACTGTTACTTTTAAAAAAGCACCAGTTAGCATTTTCTTCTTTGGCAAAGTTATTAAATTATGGAATGTCTGAGAGGTGTGATACCCTGAAACCAGCTGCATGGGTGACATAATGAAACTCAGTACTCTAGCTAGATACCATGTATGTTTAAAATATTATTTTTACATATTGCAGATTTTAGAGGATGTAAGTGTGCACACACACATGCATATCTCTCCCTGTAATACTTAAAATTGCTTTGGATAAGCCCTGATGAAACACAGCATCAGATATGCTTTAGCAGCTCCAGGATTTGTAGTTACAGCTATAAAACACATCTCTCTCAAAAGATTGCTTGAGCAGCAGTGCCCTGTGGGGTTATTAGCAGCTTCTGAAGATTCTTGCATTCCTCCTCCTACAGTCACAGTTTTGGGAAGAGAAAACACATGAACCTGTTCAAGTTCTTGGTAAGAGCCAATATTCCCCTTTTATCCTCCTTGATTTACATGCAAAGCTGGCAGAGGACTGTGAAACTCTGAAGCATCTGCAGAGGTGAGCAGGAGAACATCAGTGCCTGTGGCCATTCCAGGGCTTCACTCCTCCCCAGGGTTTGCCTCCCATGTCCACAGTCCACAGCTAAAGGTGTCTGTACAGCCTGGGAACACTGGGTGCTTCCCTCAGCACAGGGCTGAGGACCACTGAAATGAGAAGTACCAAGCAGCCCATCCCAGATTTCAGAATCAGTAACTAAAAGTGGACATTGCATTTTGTTGGGTATTTGTTTGCCTCAGCAGCACAGAGATTGAGTGCGTGTTTGGTGTGTAGCTCTGATCTCTTGTCACAGGACTCTAGGCAATATAATACCAAACTCACTATAATGCCATTCAAAGGTCTTGATTTTCAGAATAATTAGAGAAAGTAAGTGCTGCTCTGAGCTGGAGTGCAGGACTGCTGAGACTTGGTTGAAAGGTGCAGAAGTCCAAAGGGATTGGGGAAGATGAATGCTTAGAAGGCTACTAAACATAAAAGCAAGTAAAAGTAAATAGAGATATGATCTTTAGCCAACAAAAAATTTACAAAAAATTTGACATGACCTTGTTGTTACTGCAAAAATCCAATGGAGAGTAAATCAAAAAGCTGTAAGAATGAAAACAGATTCCTCATGTTACCAGGGTTTTTAGGAAAGAACAGTGGGAAATAGGAAGGAAAAGGAGAGTATTTTACTTAGGAGAGCTTGAGAAGCCACTAGTTTGATCAGGTGCTAATTTGTTTTTTCTTGTCTTGATTTATTCCTCCTTTTTCTTCAAAGATTCATAGTGAGGTAATAGTTTGAGAGATGTAGATAGCAAACTCAGAAGCCTTAAAATGGTTCATACAATTATCTGTATTTGGAATAAAACCAAATAGTTCTTAGAATATTGTATACTTTATCTTTTTTCAGCTAGAAGACTATCAGATTAATTTTCTGTGAAGTCCATTGGTATTCCCTGTTCAAGGACTATATTTGTTGCATAGGAGAGTCCTTAGGAAATTAATTATGAATTGGCCTGAATGTACAATTTTGTCCAAGGCTAAAGAATCCTGTTGTGTGGGTGTGGGAGCATCAAAGCACAGGGTGGACAGAACAAGAGGAAATGGACTCAAGCAGCACATGGGGAGGTTCAGGGTGGGCACCAGGAGGAATTTCTTCTTGGAAAGGGTGGTCAGAAATTGGCAGGGGCTGCCCAGGGAGCTTTGGAATTCCCATCCCTGGAGGTGCCCAAGAAATGCCTGGAAGTGGCACTCTGGGCTGGAGACAAGGTGGGAATTGATTACATGTTGGACTCAGTGGTCTTGGAGGGCTTTTCCAACCTTAGTAATGCTGTGAATTGTAAAAAATCATCACTAAGGCCAGTGTGCCAGTGTATAGCCTATGCATCCTGATGTGTGAAAAATACTTGGGTTTTTAATCCTGTTAATGCACATAATTCATTAATGGGGCTAGATGAACTTGCCTTGCACTGAAGTTCTCATAAGAGAACAGAACAGAAAACTAGAATTTTAATAAATGCTCATCTAATAGCTGAAGTTGAGAAAGCTGCCAGCTGAGACACTGCCAAGTCAGCCAGCTGGGACAAGGATCAGTGTGTCCAGGGGCTGAGGCTTGGACCAGAACTTCAAAATGTGTTTCCATGCTGAACTCTGCTGGGAGATGCCAAACAAGTCTGTTTGACCACTTTGTGTTTTTCCTTTCATTATTTCTTGTCTCTGTGGAGACAGAGAAACTCCAATTCTCCCTACAGTACCTGTGACAGCAAATTACCATCCTCAGCTGGATCTCCTGCACCTCTGTGCAACATTCAGGTGTGCCCCCAAAATCACCTCAGGCCTCCTTCCTGCTCAGGTGCTCCACAGCTCTGCTCCTTTAGAGTATGAGAGTCAAATCCCAGATTTCTGTTGAGCTGTACAGATTGCTTTTGTTATGAGGTGGGGTTTAGTTATTTTTAGTTATTAAGAGGTGAAGTAAAAGCAGAATACAACTCAGGAAATTACTAATTAAAGGAGTGGTACACTTGCTTGTAAAGATTCTCAACATGGGTTAGTGAATATAAAAACAAAATTAAACTGCTGGTAAATGATGGGGATAGGAACATGAGTCTGGGTAGTCTCTAACTGCAGTTCACCTCAGTGGGGTAATTGCTGCAGGTATTGGAAGCAGCTGGAGTAAATAGGTGAAACTTTTTTATTATCTCCCAAAAGCTGGGAGTATTTGTAAATGAGTTTGGCAAGTTTCTGTAGAAAACTCACTCAAGAGAAACATGATAAAATGTATTATAAAATTAGTAACACAAAAAAAAATCTTTTTTCTATATGTGAGCTTTTTTACATCATGGTCTTGTTTTGGCTGGCTGTGATCAAAAAGATGCTTATCTGAACTTGGTAAAGATGACTTGTAGCAGTTTGAAGGGCTTTTATTGCATTGATTTTTTCATAGCAAAGTAAACAAAATAGTTTAGAGAAGTGCAGTTTGTTTCCTTACTGTGTGCATTATAACAACAGCATCCCTTTTCATGTTGCAAGTACTAAAAATTCAAAAAGAGAAATTAAAAGTCTGCATTCTTCCCTGAGAGTAACCACAATTGTTTAATGTTATCCCTAAACCACTCTTCCCCCATTGTGGTGGTTTGGTGGTCATGGTTTGACACCCATTTTTCCTAATGAAGAGCAATAGGAGTAATTCCATTCCCTCACCTGCAGAGGCCTGGAGCAGCTGCCTTGTTTGCCCAAAGGCAGCTTGGGCTGTGCTGGGGGCTGGTGAGCTCACCTGGTGCTCAGGAAGCTGCAAGTGAAATGGATTCATCTATTTTCGTTATCCAAGCTAACAGGGTATTAAAAGTAAGACTAGAGAGTGAAAAATGTATTGGATTCCTTTCAGCTTAGATTATCAAAGGAGCTGCTGTTAATGTAAGGAAGGACTTAGGTTTCAGTTTTAAAAAGTGCTCTAGTTCCTCTTCCATATCACCTTTTCAGTAGACTTTAAAGTTTTAAAGGCTAGATTTTTAAGGCCAACTGGATCTTTTTGAATAGAGTAGAAATCAGTCTATAATTTTTTGGGGATATGGGCTTAAATTTCCAAGATACTTAAGTGCTTCCTGAAAGAACCCCCTTACCTTCTTGGCTATTCTTAATTTAAAAGCCTTAATAGTAATGGAAGATGGGCATGAAGAGATGCTCCTGATGAAAAGGAGCAGCAGAAGTTTGTGGTGCCATCTTCTTCCCTGGGACCCAGCACAGAAACTGGTGAGCAGCACTGGTGGCTGGGCACACAGGGCACCAGTTTGGGTGTGGGGTGGCTCAGAGGCCAGGGCAGGAAGAACCTCCCAAGGTTTTGGTCTTGCCTCTGCTCTTGAGCAGGGCTGTGCCATGAGGAGATGCTGCAAGAAGTCTTGAAAGTTTCTCTTGAAGTTCATTGAGGCAATTAGCACAAAATACTTGAATAAAAGTAATTTTCTCATTGTTCGTTCTATTCCAAAGCTACAGTGCTACAGAACACAAACCAGGAACTTCAGAGAGCAATAAGGGGGTTCTGAAAATATTGATGGTAAAGAAGAAAAGACATTTTGTGATCATTTGAGCTCTTTGCCAGTAGCTGTTTTGAGTTATTTGGGTTTGGAGTCTTTTTTTGTTCTATATTTTATAGGGTTTTGGTTTAATTTTTGAGACAGACATTGGCAAACAGAAATGGCATTAGAAATGAAAGGAAAAAGAAAATTAAATGCTAGTATGATATCTGTGCTTTTGTTAAACAGGATCAGGAACTGCTGCAAAACACATTGCTTTGATTCCTTTCTTAATATGAATAATACTTATGTCCTGTCTTTGGCTCATGAAAACTGGGTATTTATCCCCAGTGACCATGGAACTTGGGTATCTGTCCAATTAAAAGTTATTTCCATTTGACTATTTTAAATACAGGTGGCAGAAAACCAAATGTACTAATTAAAAACAAACCAGTGGGAGATTTAGAGTCAGAGCTACAATTTAATAGGAAAATTAAAATAAAGGCAGGAAACACTGGGTCCAACTGCCAGAGTCAGGGTAGAGCCTGGCACCCTGTGGGTCAGGGTGGTAGCAGCAGTCTGATGAAATGGTGGCTGCAGCCCTTTTGAAGGGAAGATGTGGTTCCATTGAAGCAGTGATCCTGCAGAAGGGTTTGATCTTCCTTTGAAGGTCCAGTGGTGATCATGTAGCTCTCATCCTCTGGGAATCCTGCAGATAAAGCTGCCTGTGGTGTTCCAATCCTCAGATTATATCCAGCCAGGAATACTCAGTTCCTCCCCCTGGGTGGAGCATCTCCCAAGGGAATGATGTAATTTATCAGCCATGCAGTGACACTCACTGGCCCACTGACAGAGACAGCTCCCACAGTTACCAGGGATGACTCATGGAAGAGATAAAGAACACTCCCCACCTGCTTTTAACAGCTCATGAAGATGGTGATAGAATACATAGTTTTGGTTACACTTTACATTGTAACCTAGGACACCAAAGAATGATTTGATAGCATGGGGAGAAGCAGAAAATGTTAGTTAAAAGCTAGTGAACTTTCTAGCACAGCTGCTGTATTTTCTGCTCTCCTGTAGTGGTTTTCTGATTAGTTCTGTGCCAGTCTTCTTTGCCTCCCTTGTTCTTGTAGAGCTTTGTTCCAGTACCTGTATTAAGTAATTTTAATTTATTATGATAAGGCATATACAGTTTGCAATTCAGCAAAGTCCTTGTCACTTTGCTGTAAACCATCTCATGATGTGACCTAACCAATTCTGACAGCAGAGAGAGTACAGCCACAATGTAGAGTTTTAAAGTTATTTACAGTGCTTGAAGGTCTGTCTGAGTACAGTATCCACTTAATCCAGCCTAAATCTAGGAGCTGTCTTCTGGTCCTGCCACTCTGTCTAACAGCTGTTAATAATAGCTGTTCTACTCACCCTGACTGCTGACTGAAAATCTATCTACAGCTCTTGCATCTTAGAGGCAGATCAAAATTGACATTTTTTTATTGATGTTACTGGTTTCTGCTGAATAATTGAGGACAAATAAAAGTAACTGAACTCAAAGTGAAGTGAAAAAGGAAATTGTTTGGTAGAATTACCAGTCTGTAATCTGACATCTGTAGTTAAATAAGTAGTCCTTTTAAAAATGCAGGTTTCATACATACGTATATATATGCATGTATATATATATAAACATAATTTCAGTATTAACTTTATTAAATGAAGCCATGATGTTGACATATCTCCTTTAGCAGTTCCATTTCTTCTTCAGTGAGTATTAAAAGTGAAAAACTGCACATTTGTTCCATGAGGAAATGAATTAATATTGTTGACTCTTACTGTCCTAAATATTTTACTATCTGTATGTGTATTCAATATAGAAATTCTAAAATGTGGTTTGCATTTTAGCAGATCATCTGGTTCTGATTTACACTGGGGCAGGAGGAGAGGGAGCAACCAATAGGTGCAGACTGGGGTTATGGGTGGTGTCAGGCTGAATTCATGATGAAAAAAGCTTATTTGGCAACTGCAACAGTGCTGATATGAAGTTCCAGTAGTGGAGGACAAGTATTAAATTAATTTGAATTAATGTGGTGTTATGAAGGACATCTTATTGAAGAAACCAGGATTTAATTTTTTATTTAGTTTACATTTAGTAGATAAAGTTAATTCCATGGCTTATATTTAATATATTTAGCCTTCAGCAGTGCATTTGACTTATTATCACACAACATGGGGATTAGCTGTATAACCATATTAATAAGGTACACATTGAGTGGATTTAAGCCTGGCTAACTGACAGAAGTGGTTGTCAGGAACAAGTCATCCTCCAACACTTGTTCTTTTTTCACCAGTGGAGTTGCAAAGGAGATGATATTAAATCTGGCAGTATTGACATCTCAGAAGAAATTTCTAAATCTCAGTCAATCATGTAGATGTAGACCTTTTTTCAAAGGTCATTAGGTTATCAAAGTGATGGGAATTGAGCAGGAAGTTGAGCCTGTCAATATAACATTTTAAAGTATAAACAAGAAAGAGGTGATAAGTTTTAGAAGAAAGAATTTAGATGAAAGCTAGAGAATACTGCACTTGTGAACTGGAAATAATTTAGATGTGAGAGCTTGGAAACAACTGACCATGTCCTCTGTGTAGTAAGCTCTCAGAAAGAGCTAATGAGACCTTTGTAGATACATCAGAAAGGCTTAATTACCTCAGGGGGAGAGACTCTAGTCCAAGGTAATGTTTTTTAGATGTCTCACTGTATTATTTCTGTGCCTGATGCCTGTGTGGAAAGTCACAGCTAATGTCTTCTAATGTCAGCTCCATTTTGAAAGTGATGGGAAGGAACACCTCTTTCTTGAGAAATATGAAGGCCTACACACAGCATTATCCAAAAATTATCCAAAATGTTTGGTAAATACAGAAAATGCTTTAAGGAGCATTCAGGTTCTACTGGGGGCTACTTGGGTGCTTGAACAAAAGGCCCCACATGTTTAGTAACTGTATGGTGAAGCCAGATGATATTGAATAGAAACTGAAGGGCACAGATAAAATATAAATGATAAACAGAGGAAATGGTGAATTCTACCTGTTTACAGAATCAGCACTTCTTAAGTAGAGAACCAGCTTGTTTTGGCAAAGGATTTTTTAGGGAAGTACTTAGAAGTGAAGTGTAAAAATGCACTTGTCTGAGCAAACCAATGGGCAGCTCCTAACCACCCTGAATTCAGAGAATTCAGCAGCCCTCACTGCTTCCTGATGCTCCATGGTCTTCAACAATCCTGGTCTTTTACCATCCTCATCCTCTTGCTCCTCTGCCTGGTGCTCTGGGCATGAGCCAGATCATTTTCCTGGTGTTTGTGGAGACCTGTCAAATCTGATGGTAAGAGTGCCTGCATCCATAGCCTGTTAGTGGGGTTTCAGGACTGACCTCCTCTGTTCTCTCTTTGAGAGGAATGGCAAATAAAGCCATATTTCTGTTTATATCTGCTCAGTTTAGTGAATACAGTGGAAGATGTTTACCCATTCTGCATGTAGGCACCTCCAGAGGTGGTGAAAGGTAGTGTGTACTAGTGAAAAGGTAATTGCCAGCTGAATCAAGAGGTATTTTGGACTTTATATTCCTGGCAGAATTAGTGGTTTGTAGGCACCCTGAATGATGTATTGCAGCCACTCACATTCCTGTTGCAGAGATTTACAGGGCAAGAAATCAGAGTTGAGAATTTCTGTAGATCAATCCACTGCTGCTTGGATGTGGCCTTAGCCTGTGGGGCATGGTTTGAGGCAGTGTGACTGTGTAGAGCTTTCTCAACCAGCTTTGGGGATGTGATTTCTTCCCCAGCAATGTCAGCAGGAGGCACAGAAGAGTTTATGGGGTAAAGTCTGGGAGACACAGTCCTGCAAGTGCTGCCTCTGTCTTGCCCTGTTTTTCTGTGTGCTTTCATCTTCCTGTAGGGAGAAGGAACTGGGGTTGGTGAGTAACAAATCTTCTGCATACAGAGAACAGATGATGTAATTTTGGTGCAAGAGCTGGACTGTGCTTCCCCACAGACTCTTCTATGGGCTCTCCTACGTAGTTTCACATCTTGACATAAACAGTTTCAATCTTTAAGTAGACCTGCAGCATCAGGACAAAATTCTTTTATTCTTTTACAGTTCTAGACATGATGCTGTTAGCTAAGGACTGGAATTGTTGTTTTATTTGCTGCTCGTGGAGGCTCTGCCATGAATGGAGTAACTGAAACACTCAGAGTTTCAGGCATACAGTGAAATGTTAGGCTCATTTATACTATCTTTCCAATCCTTACAGCTTTAATTCTTTCTAATAAGATCAGTAGATCTGCAGAAACTGATGAGCACCAAGTCAGGCAATTTTCTGTGTGCCACTTGAAAGCAGGGAAATGGATTTGTCAAGCCTTGTGTGACAGCTTGAATTGCTGAAAGTTCTGTTGAGGGTGTACTTTCCCTTTACTTTCACCCAGATGATGATCTGTGCTCTGCAACATGGATTAAGGGAATCACCATCAGTATTATGGATTTCTTCTTGAGACTGCAAGAGCTTAAGAGCTGTTGGAATCATCTCTCCTGAATGCATTTCATTTTGTTCCCCAGGTCTTGCAGTGGTATTTGTTTTCCAAGTTGCAGATTGTCTCCTTAGGAGTTGCAATCAGTTAATGTGTCTTTAAAGCTTTATTCTCATGTGTTCAGCTTTGCAAAATTCTCTGCACGAGCAGAAAACCAAACCATGCATGTGGGAGTTTCCAGGACAGCATGGAGAGGTGTCTCTTGATAACACTTTCTACTTCTGTTGTATTGCATTGACTTGAATTTAACTTCCTGGGGTGTCAGGACAGGAGACTTTTGGAGACTCAACAGATTAGTCTGGACACTTTTTGCCATATAATGTTGAGATGTTGATACATGTTTTCTTTACTCAGAGTCTTTTGCAAAGACTTATAGGTCCTCTCTTGATTTTTACAACAGATATTTCATAGCCCCAAGAGTAGATCCTTGGAGTCATCTATCTCAGGCTTGGCTCTCAAAAGAGTAATTCCACTGGATTGAAGAGGCAAGTGTTTGAAATTCAGGAGACTATAAAATTGATTCTTCCATAAAGAAGTAATTTGTGGTAAATGGTGTAGTCCTCTGGACAGCCATTCACTCATTTTATGTGACTGGGACCCTTGAAACATGGTCACAAAGATTAGAGAAGGACATCTCTGATCTGTTATTTATCAAGCCAAGAAAACTTTCTTTTTGACGATACAGCATCTGGAAGCAGACCCAGCCAAACACACCATCTTACTCAAGGCTTCTGGGACCAGGGTAAATGCAGTTTTAAGAAACATTTGGATAGTGTTGTGGAGTTTGCTAGAAGATTCTGAAATACTTTACCAGCTTTTCTATATTTAGTGGCATATTCCCTGCTGGGGAAGCAGCAAGGCACTGTGTTACTCCAGAAAGCATGTGGGAGATCCAGGCAGGGTTGCAGGGATCTGAATTCTGGCAAGGAGAATTGTCTGGTGTGAGCCTTCTCCAAGAAAGTATCCTCCCAAGAGAGTTAGTCACTCTCAGGTGACAGCTGGCATGTATTTATGTGCTGTGTCCTTGCTCTGGCAGTCTCTGTAGACTGAGGAGGAAATCAGAAACTCACTGGCCAAGGTGCTGCCTTCAAACAAAAGCAGTTACATAGTTAGCATTTAAATAAAGCCCAGCATTAAATTGAAAGACAAGCTGTCAATATATATCTCATTAGCTTCTATCATAATTCTGTTTCTAGTATTGGCCTTATTACTGCCCTTCCCCAGTGCTTCTAACAGCTAAAATATTTCTTCTTTAATATTTCATCTTGTATAGTATGTGTGTGCAGTCCTTAAACGTGTTTGTCCTTGGTCTCACGGTGCCAAGGCATCCTGAGAGACAGGAAAAGCAGAGATGTGGGTGGGAGAGCAGTGCTGTGGGGTGATGCTGGTTTGGGGTCTGCTTGTCACTTCTGCTGGCACTGCAGGGCTCCTGGGGACAGCAACCAGGTACCATCCATAGTCAGCTTTGAGGTATGGTGATTTTGGAGGAGTTTTGAGTGAGTTAGAGATGGGACTTCTGAGTTGGTTTTGATGATGTGGTTTATTTTTTTATTTTTTACAGAGGTAGGAAGGGTGGGTTTGGTTAACATCGGTATAGCATGGTTTAGAAGGTTATAAGACTCTTAGCTGTAAGACTTTTTAAGGAGTTATTGATAATACAATACTGCCAACAAGGATATTTAATCTTTAAATATTGCATTTTATGGACCCATGCTACAGTGTAAGTTTTCTTAGCTAATTATGTTATGACACACAAACCTACAGTACTGCATTTTAATTTCTTTATTTATCTCTGTAGCTATTTTTTTAATATCTTAAACTCGAAAACTCTAAACTGTATTTAGCTTAACATGTTTCTGCTTTAAACTATAAATCTACATTTTTGTTTTTAACACTTAAGTTTGGAAGCTTTTCTAAGGTCTCAGATTAAATCCTGTGTTTAATTTTAAGCTTTGGCTTAACAGGCCTAAAGTTCTGAGAGTTCCTTGCATTTCAAATTCAGTGTGTTTTCTCTTCCAGGCAGATTTAGTGCAATCTTTGAAAAAGTGATGAGTGTTCTTGATAAACCTTGATAAAGCTCATTGCTACATCAGCATTTGTTCTTGTTAGATATGAGCCCTTAGATATTCCAAATGACCTTTCCAGACATGTTCTTTTGAGGAGATACAGCTCATATACTCTTCATAATAAGCTATTGTTCTTATTATTTCATCAGAATATAAATGGACAATGCACTTTGTAAGGTAATAAAATATATTCTCTGCCCCCAAGAGCTTGCTTATAAGCAGAAATAGTCAAAAATGGAAATTAAGGGATAGGATTTGTGTAAATCAAACTAGGCAACAGCTCAAGTCTTGTTTTGTGGTTATGTCAGTATTTGTATGCTCACTGACTTCATGATAGGTGCATGCAATGAAAACATCTTAACTATCACAGTGTTTTAAATGTTAAATATTTTTAGAGAAAACTTAAAATAAACTGAAAAACCAGCGATTTCATTAACATAGCCAAACAGTACAAATCAACATGAAAATTCAATTTTAATATGTCTGAGTTAGAGGAAATAACATCATATACCTTTTTTAATATTTGTAAAAGACAATATAATGGGTAAACAGGATTCTCCTACAGTTACTGGTTTCCTTATGTCACATTCAGATCACTGCAAGCAGTGAAGCCATAAAGCAGTTTACAGTGATGTACAGCTACTTGGAACATGGAGGGCTTAGAAACATGTTTAAAACCTGTAATTTATCACATTTTAGTTTGTCTTAGCCAAACAAAATCTATTGCAATAACATACAACTTTAAAGGTTGAATTGCTGTGGGATATTGAGTTTTCCTGAAGAGCTTTAGAAAGATTTGCACTGCAAACTGCCTTAGCCATAGTAAAGAACAGTTAAACTTTTGTCACTGTCACATTGACAAGGCTCAGCCTCCCATTAATGCAGCTGAGGGGAGCTGGCTGCAGCCATGGCATTATGTTCACCTTCCACATGGAGGCAAGGGGATGCCCTAAAGAAATGAAAATTGATGGCTCCTCCAGTAGCTAAAGCCTGTCTTGGCTCTTGTTGTTTCCTAAAATTAGGAAGGAATTAAATAGGAAAATTGGTTAATTGTCACCTTCCCTAGGAGCAGGCTTTTAGTAGCCTGTGCTTTGAGCTGAGGAAACTTGAAGACATGCTGGTGCAATAATAAGGATAAAGCATTTCTCTTTATTATGGTCAGTTACTGCTAATCTCCTTTTAGAGTTTTAACAGGGATTTATAGGGATTCATTTGTGCTTTAGATTTGGAGATAATTAAGTACCTTTCTGCTGCAAAGAAGAAATGGAGAGAGAATTGGCTCAAAGCTAGAAAAAGATTCCTGTACTGTCACATGTATTAAACTTCCTTTTATTTGGTTGTCACCCCAATAGGAATGATTAGTGGGTTGTAAAGAAAGAAAATGTATTGCATTACATCTATTAAAGCATGTTTTATATGTAACAGTAATTAAAATATAATTGAAATCATGAGTTCTTCTAATTATTGGCTTTACATAATGCATAGTTAAAGAGAGAGCATCTATAAATGTGTCTTTTTTACACATCCAGAAATGGTTTGCTGGCAGCATTTTAATTAAAGATGGATTAGCTAAAATGCAGTTTAATCATTCTGTCATCAAAGGATTTAGACCTCGTTAATTAGCTGTTGATAAATAGGTTTAAAGTACAAAAAATTTAATTTAAAATATGCCAGTTGTGATCTAGAATTATTAGAGCTGGAAATGGAGCAATGAGTCTCAGGAAGATCTGTGCCATCTCTTTCCTTAATATTAAATTAAATATGAAATGTAGGCCAGTGCAGAACTTTGTTCTGCCTTGTTAGTAACGGATGTGATTCCAAGGGGTCTTTGGAATTGGGGAAGAATTAAACCAGAGACTCTTTTTAATGATCATTGCCTTGCAGTGCAGTCCTGGGATCCATTTTCCATTTATGTATTTAGTAAGGACTGAAAACTATTTGAAAAATCCTTCTGCTCTGGAGAATGGATGAAAACAAATCCTGTTGAAGGGTTTCTAGCTCCTCCTTGCTGCAGAGGTGTAGCCATGATATTTTCTGAAAAATCCTTTCCTTAGGATTGTTTCTCCTGAGAAGCTGGGAGGCCTCAGGAACAAAATGTAAATATTGATTATCTGCTGCTGTGGAATGCAACAGGTGCATCTGGGATTGGTCTCATGGGGTTGTTGCTAATTAATGGCAAATCACAGTCAGCTGTCCAGACTGTCTCGGTCAGTCACAAGCCTTTGTTGTCATTCTTTTTCTATTCTTAGCTAACCTTCTGATGGAATCCTTACTTCTATTCTTTTAGTATAGTTTTAATATAATACATATCATAAAATAATAAATCAGCCTTCT